>PVJL010003650.1:0-151248 GCA_004026885.1 Lyroderma lyra
TGGTTGTACCAGTTTGCACTCCCACCAGCAGTGTACCAGAGTCCCTTTTTCTCCACATCCTCTCCAGCACTTGTTATTCCTTGTCTTGTTGATAACAGCCATTCTCACAGGTGTGAGGTGGTATCTCATTGTGGTTTTGATTTGCATTTCCCTGATAGCTAATGAGGATGAGCATTTTTTCATATGTCTGCTGGCCATTCGTATTTCTTCGTGGGAGAAGTGTCTGTTTAGTTCTTCTGCCCACTTTTTAATTGGGTTGTTTGTTTTTCTGTTGTTAAGTCTTATTAGTTCCTTATATATTTTAGATATTAGACCCTTATCTGATGCGTTATTTGCAAATATTTTCTCCCATTCAGTTGGCTGTCTCTTTGCCTTGTTGATGGTTTCTTTTGCTGTGCAGAAGCTTTTTACTTTGATATAGTCCCATTCATTTGTTTTTGCTTTTACTTCCCTTGCCTTTGAGGTCAGGTTCATGAAGTCTTCCTTGAGCCCTAGGTCTATAAGTTTAGTACCTATGTCTTCTTCTATACAGTTTATTGTTGCAGGTCTTATATGAAGGTCTTTAATCCATTTTGAGTTAATTTTTGTATATGGAGAGAGTTCACAGCTCAGCTTCATTCTTTTGCATGTGTTTTTTCAGTTTTCCCAGCACCACCTACTAAAGAGGCTGTCTTTTCCCCATTGTATGTTTTTGGCTCCTTTATTGAAAATTATTTGTCCATCAATTTGTGGGTTTCCAGTTTGCTTTTAAAAAATTTTAAAGATGAATTAATGATCCAGAAATCTCACTGGTCTGCCATAGGTTAAGCAGGAAGGGATGATTGAGTGGAGGTTTACTGGGCTTGTGCCAACTGCCAGGTAGGGTGCTGAGCCCTCTACGTGTTTCATCTCATGTAATGATGGCCATTTGTCCCTATTCACAGTTGAAGTGTGAGAGCCTCGTGTCTTGTCCCAGGTGAAGCAGCCAGAAGGGCCTGGGCCAGGGCCAGGATGCGAACCAAAGTGCATTCCTGTCTGATACTACTGCCTGGGTCAGTAGGCCAAATTCCTTTTTTATGACCTGTGGAGATCAGGAGTGCAACATTCTAGAAGTGATATTGAATTCCACTTGAAACTCAGGTGGCCAAGCATCCAGGCATCAAGGCATGGGACAACCTAACCAGGAGTAGCATTCATTTTCTCGTTTAGGGAGAAATTGGTATTTGTTAAAACAAATAGCTAGCTAAGCCTGTGGCTTTGAGGAAAAAAGTTTATGAAGAAGCATTCTACCTCTCTTTAGCCTAGGAACCTCAAACAGTGAGTGCTGTTAGAAAGAGGCAGTAGTAAAAAGGGCATTTGCAGCATTGAGCAAGATGGTGGCTTTTGACATATTCCTGTTAAAGGGTGTTGCCTGTAAGGAAGCGGGGAGAGGGACAGATTCTGGGAGAGAGCCTAATCTCTTTCTCTCTTGTTTTGCAGTCTCTCCTACCTTTTGCTTCTATCATTATTGCTGAGCATACAGAATTATACGATGTGGTTAAAGGTCACTTTCAGCCATGTCCTTTGTTAATATAATGCATGAAGCAAGCTCTAACTGGCCTTCTTACTATCCCTAGTTTTTTTTTTTTTCATAACAAATATTTTATGTGGGCTTACATATTTTTTATATTGTACTTGCAAAGAAGTATTTCAATAGGTTTTGGGTGAGTGACCAAAGACCTTTGTTTTAAAGTTTAACCTGTTGGGCTGGACAGCCTTGCAAGTTCCAGAGGGCTTGAGGCTGTGGTGGGGTTCACTGTGATTCACACATAGGACTTTGGAATGTGAGTAGGCTGTTGGGGAGCGTGGGTCAGCCAGGCTGTGGGGAGGCAGCCACACAAAGGGCATATAGTTGCATTCCTCTGGGGCCACCAGGCAAGCATGGTGGCTGCTTGCCATCTGTCATTGCTCTCTGGTTCTCCTCGGAGTGGATTTCTGGATTCCTTGCAGCCTGGGAAACACAGTGACCCAGGCAGGCACTGATTCTGGCTTAGCGTCAAGGCCAGAGCTGTAGGAGCAGTTTGTGGAGGAGGTTGGTGGTCTTCCAAGGGGTCGTCATCATCTTGGGAGGAAGTGAGGCTTCCAGAGGGAGCAGCATGTGGAAAACTCAGGAATTGCAATGTTTTGATCTGGCCCTGCCAGGTGTATGGCAGGGTCCCCTCCAGCTGTCAGATCTCAGAGTGCATTAGGGCAGCGGTCCCCAACCTTTTTGGCACCAGGGATCATTTTTGTGGAAGACAATTCTTCCATGGACGGGGTGGGGGTACATGGGGGGATGGTTTTGGGATGATTCAAGCATATTACATTTATTATGTACTTTATGTCTATTATTATCACATTGTAATATATAATGAAATAATTGTACAACTCACTTGCCACTATAAAGCCTGCCACAAGATGCAGCTTAACTGTCACTTGCCACTCACTGATAGGGTTTTGATATAAGTCTGCAAGCAATTGATTTATTATAGTCTCTCTGCAGTCAAACTTCTCTGCTAATGTTAATCTGTATTTGCAGCCCCTCCCCAGCACTAGCTAGCATCACTACCTTAGCTCCACCCCAGATCATGAGGCATTAGCTTCTCATAAGGAGTGCAGCACCTAGATCCCTCACACGTGCAGTCCACAGTAGGGTTTGTGCTCCTATAAGAATCTAATGCCACCACTGATCTGACAGGAGGAGGAGCTCAGGCGGTCATGTGAGCAACTGGGAGCAGCTGTAAATACAGATGAAGTTTAGCCAGCCAGCCACTCACCTCCTGCTGTGCAGCCCAGTTCCTAACAGGCAACTGATAGTACCAGCTGGGGACCCCTGCATTGGGGAAAGGGAATTGGGCCAAAGGTTCAGGTAATAAATGGGATGTTGGGTGCCTAGTGAGGAATGCCTGTGCTTAGCACTCCCTCGGGTTCCTTCTGAAGAGTTTCTCTCAATTAGGCAAAGTCTCACATTTAAATGTGCTCTCTCTACAGAACGCTGTGCTTGCAGCTGGCAAGCTGCATGTTTACGATGCAGTGATCTTCTGGTTAAGAGCTCATTCCTGAAAGGCAAATGGAAACTTCCGGTTAGAACTCAGGCCAGGCCATGGAGTGAAATTACGGAAAAATAACAGCAAATGCAGCCACAAGACTGGGAAAGCCAAAATTATAAGAGGGATGCAAGATAACACAAGTTAAAAAGGGCATTAGAGTCAACAAGTCAGAGAAGAGAAGGCCAAGACTAGTGACACTTTGACATACTTACAGGTTAAGCAAAAGCTAATACTCTGGGGAAGTAAAATATCAGAGATGTCAAATGTTTAATCTCAGTGTTAAAAAAAAGAAACTAAACCACAGAGTTCTTTATGATTATGACTTGTGACATACAAAGTAAAAAGTTAAAATAGAATAGAAAAGAATCAGAATAGAAGGAGGGAGAAAAGCATCAAAACCAATTAAGATAAATTCAAATTTGGAATTTAATTGTTTGTCCTAAGAGTTTTTTTTAAATCTATACAAAATTTTTTATTGTTATAATTATTGGGGTGACATTGATCAGTAAAAATTACATAGGTTCCAGGTGCTCAATTCTACATTACATCCTCCATGTGTTCATCACCCAGAGTCAGTTCTCTTTCCATCACCATGTGTTTGTGTCCCTGTCCCTCTCCCGCCTTACGCTCAGATAACAGCTAAATTATTGACTGTGTCCATGAGTTTTATTTCTTTGTTGTTTTCAACTTTATGTTCCACATATGAGCGGAATCATGTAGTTCTTGGTTTTTTCTGTCTGATTTTGCTTAGCATGATGATCTGTCCATTTTTTAATTAAGGTTTTTGTTTTTGTTTTTATTCTATTTTGATTATTTATTCTGTCCTTTAGATTCCACATATAAGTGAGATCATATGGTATTTGTGTTTTTCAGTCTGACTAATTTCACTTAGCATGATATCTTCTAGTTCTATCCATGTTGTTGCAAAAGATAAGATTTTATTCTTCTTTATGGCTGACTAATACTCCATTGTGTAAATGTACCAAAGCTGCTTTATCCCATCATTTATTGATGGACATTTAGGTTGTTTCCATATTTTGGCTATTATGAATAATGCTGCAATAAACATAGGTGTGCATATATTTTTTCAAATTAGTGTTTTGGATCTCTTTGGACAAATACCCAGAAGTGGAATGGCTGGATCATAAGGTAGTTCCATTTTTAATTTTTTGAGGAACCTCCATAATGTTTTCCATAGTGTTTGGATGAATTTGTATGAAAGGGTTTCCCTTTTCTCCACATCCTTGCCCACATTTGTTATTGGTTGATTTATTGATGATAGCCATTCTGACAGGAGTGAGGTGGTATCTCATAGTGGTTTTTATTTGCATTTCTCTGCTGATTACTGATGTTGAACATCTTTTCATGTGTTTATTGGCCATCTGTATGTCTTCTTTGGAGACACGTCTATTCAGTTCTTCTGCCCATTTTTAAATCAGGTTGTTTGTTTTTTTACTGTTGAGTTGTATGAGTTTCTTATAAATTTTGGATATTAACCATTTGTTATTTGCCATATGCTAGAGTTTTTAAGAAAACACAGATGATCTTGAAGGGCACGAGAAGTCATCTATCTTCATATTCCTAGCAATATACTAGCATAAATTATTTACAAGGGAATAATAAATATTTGGAAGCAAATGTGGTGCTAGTTTCATTTTGCAAAACAAGAAATACATTGCACCAATGTCATATTCATTTGTGGCTGGAAGGATTGCTGGATAAAGAAAGGAAGCAGGATATCTAAAGTGGTTGATGTTCTGAAATATCCACACCATGGGACAGTCCCAACAAGTTGGAAATGCATAGTCTGAAGCACACATGCTCCTTCAAGGGGTTCATAAAGGACCAGGGAATCCCATCTACAAGGAAGTGCTGCTCACAGCAGACTTGTGGGACATACCTGTGTGTCAAAGGGCTTCAATGTCACTTTATATGAAGCACAATAAAACCTCATTATTTAAACTAGGGATCAAAGCATAAAACTCCTATTATGGTAGGGTCAGACAGGTGACCTGAATGAACTAATGAGAGTAGAGTGGGTGTCCTGACCAAAGGGGTAGCTATTTGTTATTCTCCTCCAGCTCACTGCCGTGGGCATGCCAAGTCACTGTACCTGCTCAGGTGAGTGTTCAAGGGAGGCTCGCTTTTCAGATTTTAGGGGAAATCTGATTTTAAAATGTTGACTTTTAGACATCGAAGCTATGGTTCTTAGGCCACGAGTGTCCTATAGTAACTCTGACTTTGAACTTTGAAGGTAATAGGCAAACGTTTGGTGGCTCCTTGGTGTGAAAGGAAAGAATTTAAAAAAAAATCAAGCAAGTTTGTGAAATAGAACACAAAGTTTTCCTTTTATCAGGGTCATACTTGTATAATTTTAACAAGTGAGGAATAACTTACTAACTTCTCTTTCTACTCCAAGCATTAGATCTTTGTGTACCTTAGAAACATATATTTATATACACTTATACATATATACATAGACCACAGTTTCTCAGTGTGTATGGCTTATGCTACTGATTGCTCTGTATCAAATTGAGCTGATCCTTGGTTTTATTTGGCAGACACAGTGGGTTGTGGGAGGAAGGGTCAGTGGCTGAAAGAGGGTTTCATTCACACCTGTAAAAATGAGAGTCAGACTTGAGGAAGAGGAATGAGAGAGAGAAGCAGGGAGATTGGGTAGGCAGGAGTCTCTTGAAGGTGTCTCAACTAGAGTTGTTTAGGCTAAGAGTAGGGATAAAGTAGCTTCAATGTGATAAGTAAGGGCTTGACAGAAGCATTATGGGTTCTACAGAATAAGATAGGATTTACTGATTAGTCATAGGAGTAACAAAGGAGTTCATGGTGGTTGCAAAGCCTCCAGTCTAAGAAACTAGCAAGTAGTGGTGAGGAGAAGCAGTTGGTGAGTAGTGGGGGTGCTGCAGGATCTCACCAAGTCTGGGGATCACACTTGTAAGATTTCAAGACTCACCGGCTCCTCCCTGAGTTGTAAATGCTCCCTTTTTGGTGCTGTTAGCACCTGAGCCAACCTCTGCCATACTTCTCACCCTGTATTGTAATAACTGCCTTGTCTGTTTATAAGTTTCTTGAGGGCAGTACCTGTACCTTGGTTGTCTTTATTTACATCTGCAGTGCCTGGCATAGAGGAGATGCTCAACAAATATTTGTTAAACAAATAACTGATTCTGACAATGCAGACAGATTTTTGTCGGGTTGCATTTGTTGTTTGTGGCTGTTTCCCTATTGAGGCCAACGGCTTGTTGCTTTTCCAGATGGTGCCCTGTGGCCTGCAGGGTTGGCTCCACTTTCTGCAGTGTGGCAGACCTTGCCAGGGGAGGGGCAGTGGAGGAGGTGGTTAGTTTTGGTGCTGGAAGAATTCAACTTCTTCATCCCTCATTTAGGTCAAGATTAGTGAGTTTAAAATTAACCCTGACTTCTGTATTTTCTTTGGAGGGTTCCCGCGTGCTTGTGAGCACACGTGCACACATCTCTTACAGATTGAGTCTCTGAGATTTCATAGCCCCTTCCTCTCTTAACCCTCTTCTCCACAAGGGTACCAATGGGCTTTCTGAAATGAAAATGTGGGTTAGGCCACTCTTGGTGGCTTCCTCTCCTTTCAGGGAAAAGTCCAAATCTCCCATCATGGCTTGTGAACTGGGTGCCCAGGACGGTCCACACTTAATCTTGTCCTTGAGCACTCCCTTTCACTCCCCAAAGTGTCCCAGTTAGTGTGATGAATGATATGACTGGCCAATTCCTAAGGCCTCTCCCAACAACCTCATGCTGCACCTTTTCAGCCAGGTTGCTTGGTTGTGAGAACATCCTCACATCATTTGTGGAGTCCCAGGCTTCCAGCTCTGGCTGCTAATTCTTAGAAAGCGGACCTTGTTAATAGCTCACTCTTGTATTTGCCCTGGACAGTTATTCTGTAAACTAGAATGTATGTCCATTTTAACCTATAATTACTGTACATTCTGTAAAGAGCAGCAAAAGAGATAAAATCATGAGCACAATTGTTTCTGTTTACCCTCAGCCCCTTTAGCAGAGATCTCTGAATGATTTCATTAATCCTTTAATGGACTGATGGGTGAGGCAGCCTACTTGTGGGCAAGTGAAGAGCAGCTAGAAGGGAGAAGAGGTTGCCGGTCTGTAATCATTATTTTGCTTAAGGGGTGGGAGCTCCCTTCTCTCATCTATTCATAAACTTGTTTTTCAGTGCTGTTGGAGCCATTGCCCAGGATAATGGAGAGTATTAATTGTAAAGCCAGAGAGACCTGGGTGAGCCCAGGCAGTTACTTAATTCCTCTGAGAGTTGGAATTCACACCTGTAAAAATGAAAATAAGACCGGCTTTGTGTGGATAGTTATGGGTATTGAGATAATGTGGAGATACTGAGTTATGTACCCCATAGGTAAGACTTTCTCCTTATTTTCAAAGACAACCGAGTTATTTCTATTTGGATACCATGGTAGAGCTACCAATATATTATTTGGCATTTACTTGCCACACTAGGTTTTTCTATTGCGGTGCAATCAATGTTCTGTTTTTAAGCTAGTGTCCACCATATTAGATAGTGCAAATATCTAATTTTTCTTTCCCCTCATTATATTGAACATATTTCCCTAATGCAGCCACATTAAGTCCCTGCTCATGCCTGAATGTTGCTCTTTGAGCTCTCAGTGTCTGGGTATAAAAGGACTTCTCTCACCTTCTGAAAACATAGCTACTTCACTTACATCAGGCCAGGCTTTCTGTTAAGAACATCTCCATTGCAGATAGTGGAAATGTAGCAAAGGTAAGAGTTTCAGTGCTCTGCACATTTTTGCTGTGAATGCTGGAACTTTTTAAAACCCGAAAGCGCAAAGGTGGAGAGGTAGGCAAGGAAAAAGGATTTAACAAGTTCCATGTTGTCTAATGTTCATTGTTTGGTAGAGCTGTAACTTGAATCTAAAAGGTGCTCTCAGTGTTAGAGCAGGAGAAATATTTACCATTCAGTCTGAGCGCAGCATTTCTCAGGCTCTCTTCAGCCTTAGTGTGGCCCATGGAGCAGGACCACGGGCAGCACTACAAACTTGTTAGAAATGCTGTCATGCCTGCCCTGTCCTGCCCCGCCCTGCCCTGCCCCGCCCTGCCCTGCCCCGCCCCCAACCTGTTCAATCATAAGCTGCATTTAAAAAGGTCTTCAAGTGATTCAAATGCACATTAAAGTTGAAGCTGTGATCTTGGCCAGTGCTCTCCAATAGAACTTTCTGTGATGGTGATGATTTATATTTGCACAATCTAATATGGTGGACACTAGCCATATATGTGGCTGAGAATTTGAAATAGGGCTAGTGCAACTAAGGAACTAAAGTTTAAATTATAGTTAATTTCAATTAGCTATAATTTAAATTTAATTAGCCACATATCGTTTGTGGCTACTAAATTGGGCAGCTCAGCACCAGACTCTCCCAGGTTTTGCATTTGTAGGATTCCTTGTGGTGGTAATGTCAGCTCCTTATCACTATCAGGAGGTAGTCAGTTCTCGTTGCATGGCTGACGGGTACCATTGCACATGCTAGGGTTCTTGCTGGTGACTGTGGCTCTGTGCACAGTCCTTGGAATGAGTCCAAGAACCTCACCATTTGTTTGTGGGGCTTTCATTTGGTGTATTAAATGAAGAATATGCAGAATATGACTGGCTACATGAGGGGGCACAAGCCACACACATGGGGTCAGCAATTAACTCTCTCAGCATCAGAACTCTCACTTTGGGGAAGTGAAAACCCAGGGTCATTTCAATAGAAGGTACAGTTTCAATACACTTACACGAAGGAAGTGCAATCATAAAGTGTATTACTTAACAGATCCCAGAAATGGGGGTGGGGCACAGCACAATGAACCCGGGGGACGGCAGCCCTTCATCCCAAATCACCAGTGAGCAGGAGGTAGAGAGCAGGGTAGCAAACACCTATTACTTATAAGGGGTTGGGGTGGAGGTCTCTAACCTTTCAAGGTGCCTTAGGAAAAGCAAAGTGGGAACTTACAGTGGGAATCCTGAGCTCAGGTGCTTATGTAAATGTGTAGAGACTGTGGGTGTAAGAAGGGTTGTCATACTGTAAAATGCTGAGGCAGCAACTCCAAATAGCTTTCTCTCATCACAGCACTCCCAACCCCTTTCTTATCTGGAGCCTAAGAATTGGATAGGAACACAACATTAACAGAAAACTCCCAAAACTCAGCAAGCAAACACCTGCATTAAACCAACACAAGACATTGAAAACTATCCACTTCTTATTGTATTATTTCTATCATTTTACAAGTCCCTGAAGGTCAGAAGACATATTTCTCTACTTTGCTTCTTCTACAGTGTATCTGGCTTACAAAATAGAAATTGATGCTTTTTATTGACTTTCTTTCTCCTTTAATATTACATTACCTCCATAAGGAACTCTAGCTCAAATTATTTTAGTTATGGGCCCCTGAATAGGCCTCAAGAAACTTTTTCTTATACATTTTTGCTCAAGCATTCTTTCTCTGTCCTTTTGGCCCTAGTAGTGCTCAGTTGGGGTTGCCGAGTACACACATATCACCTGTGTTATTGTGGTGACTTAAGCATATCCTGTAACTTTAAGACTTTTCTTGTTTTTCTGCTTTCAACATGCTGATCATCTCTAATCATTGTTCCACACTTAAATTCTTTCTGTTGAATTTGGCAACACAAAACACTTCCCAGCTGTTCACTGGTGATCCATAGCTAAGCAAACATCTGCTCTGGTTGGAGTAACCCTCATATTTTACCAAATGGAGTTCTGTGACCATCTGTCTCCTCTTTGTGCCAAGTGACCCCAGAGTTCTATTGTGGTGAGGGAAATCAAAGAGCCATTCGGTGAATGAAAACGAAGCTTAGTGTGATGGCAAAGAACTTTTATTTTGAAATTGAAATATTTGACAAATGTACATTTGTTGCATCTCAGAAATGTTTTGTCATCAGGTATAGGGATCTCATCATATCCTTATATTAATTTTTGTCCTTAAATATTGCCTGATTGGTTAGGAGGCACCCACACTTAGATCTGAGAGTGGGGAGGGGCTGGAGGAGTGGTCTTCTATAGGGCTTCCCTGGTTATTGGTAGAAAAGCTAGCTTAGGAAGTTGGGTCTCTTGATATTTTGGGAACAGAGCCATCAAGACACTGTTTTTGGCAAAGGGGGATCTGTGTTATAGGGAGAAATAGGAGAAGGATATGAATTTCTATTTTAGGCCACACATGAATCTTTGTATGGAGGGAACATGCAGAATTTCTAGTCCTTGGTTTATCTTAGGTTGTTTTGTGGCAAATTTCAACTCACTTGCCCTGATTTCTGAAAGAGAAGTGCCTCCAGAAGCTGGTATAAAAGATGAACATTTGCTTAAAAATAATAATAAAAATAAATTCAGATGAGACAGTTAAGTTGGCAGATACACTGTATTTTGCTGTGGATAATGTGCACCCACGTTTTAGGCCCAAACTTTCAGGGAAAAATAATATTTCTTTTTAAGTTTTTAATTCAAATTATTATTTGTTTATATTTAGGTACTTGTCATTTGTATTATAAAGGAATTTTAGCTTTTTTGTTGGGGGTTAGCTTCCTGGCTGGGAATCGAACCTAGGCTGCGGCATTGAGAGCGCTGAACCCTAGCCACTACACCACCAGGGAACCCCCCAGCATTTATTTTTTAACATATTATGGTACAAGAAATTTTATGTAACAATTTAAACTCATAAGCATAAATAAAAGAATTAAAAACATTTATATAGATATGGAATTAGTACTACCCGTGTATAATGTACATCCTTACTTTTCCCTCACAAATTTGGGCAAAAAATTGCACATTATACATGGCAAAATATGCCAAGTGCTTTTTAGAATAAGGTGAAGACAGTATAAGTCATCCTCCCAGATCTTTTCTGTCCTGCTCCCCACTAAACCCCCCCACACCCATGTCACACCCACACCCCCACACACCAGCCCTTTCTGATCATTAAACCTGTGACAACTTCTCTTGCACATAACATGCTTTGAGACTGGGAACCCATCATAATGCCTGATGAAAGTACTCCTAACAAACATTTTCTTTCAAGACTAATTCCTTCCAAAAGTAAAAATTAAAGCAAAAACAAACTCAGCTGTAGACTTTATTTAAAAGCAACATGTATTACAAAAGTCAAGTTCTCTAGGGAAAATTCACAAATCAGAAGGAAAAGTACCAATGGCTTTTGTGTTTTACCACCATTCTAAATCTTACTGTACCCCTGAATATATTTAACTAATGTGTCCTGTAGAAAGTATTTGTATTTTTAGACTTCGTTGTTTTCAGTCAACATTCAGCAAATTCCCTTGACAAAGCAGTGCTGGTGAAAGGAATGATTTCCACGGGCTCTAATTCCTTCTCGCCTGAGAAATTTCTTAATCTCTACCCCTATGGTCAAGCTTCTTCCCTTCTCTTTTAGGAGACTCACTCTAATGACTGTTAGAATTTGGTGGCTTTTCTGTGGTTTCTGGTCCAGTCTCTCTTGTCTTGGGTCTCCCCCCCGCCCCAGGCTCACCCCTCCCTATTGTTTGGCTCCTCTTTCCTAGGCCTTCCAGGTGCCTGTCATCTTGAGATTCCATCATTATCCAGCATCACACTATGGCAGTCAGTGGTTTTCAGACTAGCAGTTGCGGGCAAAATCTGGTGTGGTAAGCAGAATGATGACTTCCCAGAGTTTCACATCCTAATCCTGGGATCCTGTGAGTCTGCTAAATTACATGGTAATGGGAAATTAAGGTAGCATGAGTTAATATGGTTGCTTAGCAGCTGGCCTCAATATAGAAGAGCAGCCTGGATGACCCAGGTGGGTCCAATGTAATCACAAGGTCTTTAAATGTGGAGGAGAGGAACTGAACAGTCAGTGTCAGGGTGATGTGGTGCGGGGAGTACTCCTAACATCTGATCTCTCTCCTCCTGTCCACATCTGATCTTTCACTCGACTGTCGGTATTGCTGGCTTTAAAGATGAAGGATAGGGCCATGAGCCAAGGAGTTGGGAAGAGCAAGAAAATGGACTGTCTCCTAGAGTCTCCAGAAAGCAATGCAGCCCTACAGACACCTTGATTTTAGGCCACTGAGGTGCAGTTTGGACTTAAAAGTTCTGAATTCCAGGAGTATAAGGTAATAAACAGGTGTTGTTTTAAGCCACTAAATTTATGGTAATTTCTTACAGCAGCAGTAGGAAACTAACATACCTGGGAACTTCTTAGAAATAAAAATGCTAGGACTCTCTACTCTAGACCTACTGTGTAAGAACCTGTGCGTAGGGTCCAGGAGTCTATGTTTTAACAAGCTTCTAGGGAAATCAGATGCACTGAAGTTTGAGAATCTCTGCTTTGGGCATCTGTTTTACTTTAAAGGACTCCATTGCTGGTGGTCACTTGAATGGAGGAGCTCACTGTTGGATGAGTAGAGTTCTTTAGAAGAGGAAATGAGCTGCTTTCATGAGACCTTGGTGAAAAGGGTTGTGTTCAGGCTGCTATGTTTTGTGTATTCCATAACTTATATCACAGGAGCTTTGAATATTCTAACATTATGTACAATGATGCACAACATAGATTTTTAAATTGAGATAATTGATAGCATTAGTTTCAGGTGTACAACAGTATGGTTGGGTATTTGTGTATATTTTCAAATGATTACCACAATTCCTGGCATCTGCCTCTGAGCTTGCCTTCTTCCCACCTAATTCAGTAGAAGTTTCTCTCCTCCTGGCCACACCTGATCTTTCCACCTGGGCTCTTATAACATTCTTGTCTAATAATATGCCATTGCTCTGGTCTCTTTTACACTTGGCTCTCCATCTCTGCTTGCTCTTATGCCTCAGCCTTGTGAGTATACCCCTGTCTTTCTTATTTGAAATACCTTTTTCCTACCCTTTGATCTCCTTTCCTTCTTGGGTTATGGTGCTGTTGTTACTCCTTTCTTTTCTTGTGAAGTGTGTTGAAAGCACAGGCTTCACTTAATGTCTTCTATTCATTTCTCAGTCTCTTTAGCCTAACTTCTGCCTATATCTCCTTATAATTGCTCCAGAAAGAAACAGTCTCTGGATTTCCCTGATTGCCAAATCTAGGGCATGTTGACCAGCCCTATCTTATTTTACCTCTTTGCAATACGAACACCATGCTCCTTCTTGGAAATTTCTTCATGCCACTCACCCTTGATTTTTTGACTATCTTGGTGTTCTTCCTCTGCATATCCATTAACCCATTTCCCGTTTAGGAAAATAAAAGTGCAGCTCTCTGCTGCATTCATTTAATTTTGTATAAACATGCTCTTTGAGGCTGAAGCAAGTGTAATGGGTTTTCAGTGTGAAAGTAAAATATAAAAACTGTTCTTGGAGTCATTTCTAAATAGAACTGTTAAATCCTACTGTTAACAGAAATGTACATGATGATCAGTACTTAATAATTTGTGTGTGTGTATGGAAAACTTTGGGGGTAAGGTTGGGACTACAATCTGCAAGTTATCTTGGGTTAAATGCTGCAACTGCAAGCACTGCCAGAGAGTATTCTCAGGGCAAATGGGAAGTGAATTAAATACTGGTGTTCCTCAGGGCATCCTAACACATTCTTTTAAAAAATATATACTTTTTTTTTTTTTGCAAGATTTTATTCATTCCATGGCCTTGACTGGCTGACTTCCAGATCTGTATCTCTATTATAAACATCTCTGAGCGTCATACTTGTACATTTAAATGTCTGTTAGACATCTCTACTTGAATGTTTGCAGGTATTTCCAGGTAGTGGGTTCAAAGTCTAACGCACTGTCTTCACTTTCTTTCCACCTATTTTCATATCTGCAAAATGAAAATGTCAATGAGTCATGACCAAAAGATTGAACACTACTAATCTGAGCAATCTATTGGTCATGACTCATTGACAAGGCTGAAAAATAATTTAGAAGGTTGTGATCAGCATTAAAACAAACCAGTAAGCATACACATAGAGGTAGTTTATGTTAGAATGTAAACACTGAGAGCAGGCAGAGTTTTAAAAATAGTTTTGTTTACTGTTTTATCTCTAGCACCTAGAACAGTGCCTGGCACATGTACTGGCTCAAAATATATTTGTTGAAAGAATGACTGTACTCAGTTGTGATGTAAAATGTATATTCTACTGTGGGTTGTGGTCAAAGTTTGAAAGCTATTGAACCAGATGACCTCTAATGTTCCTTTCAACTTAAACTTTTAGATGTATAATTTTACTGATTTTCTTTCAATGCTTACTTGTTTGATTTTACCATTGGTTGAAGTGTGTGACAGAATTCTTGGTGTTTTGTTTGTGTGGTGAACATTAGAGAGGTCTGACTGAGAGGGAAAAGAAGTCGTATTTGGTAAATGTGGTTGCAAAGATGCTGTGGCTCAGATGCAATAGTGTGGTCAGATGGCTGTGTGTGGCCTGCCTACTGAGCGGGCTGGCTTAGCACAACATTGCTATCCCTAGAAAGAAAGGAACAACATGACATTTGTGATGTAAAACAAAATAGTGGAGTCTGTTCCTGCAGCTGGCCCGCCAGCTTTTCAGAGAGAGCGAGCTGTTTTAGGGACATTCTTTAGTAAGCTGACCATATGTACCACTTTATTTAATTTATTTTTTTATTGTTAGACTTATTGGAGTAACATTGGCTAATAAGACTTAATAGGTTCCAGGTGTGCAATTCTACAGTGCATCGTCTACTTGTTGCATTATGTGTTCACAACCCAGTGCCAGTTCTCTTTCCATCACCGTGTGTTAGGCTCCTCCTCCCTCACCCCCTCCCTCTTCTCCGATCCCCTCTGTCTTGCCACCAGGTAACCACTACTATTGACTCTGTCCATGAGTCTTTTTTTCTTTGTTGCTTTTAGTTTTAAATTACACTTATGAGTGAAGTTATATGGTTCTTGTTTTTTTTCTGTCTGGCTTATTTCACTTAGCATGATGATTTTGTCTCAAATGGCAGTATTTTATTAGCTGAGTAATATTCCATTGTGTATATGTACCACAGCTTCTTTATCCAGTCATCTGTCGCAGGGCACTTTGGTTGCTCCCATGTCTTGGCCACTGTGAACAGCACTGCAATGAACACTGGGGCACTAAGTCTTTGTGGTAGATGTACCATTCTTAATGAGACAGAAAGCAATGGCACTACTGTCCTGTTTCAAATGGTACATCTGGTCAGCTTATCTTTTAGTTTCTTTAACTTATCACAAGTAGACTTCTCTATTACAAAGGTAGCTGAATTAGAGTCAGTGGCAGACTCAAGGCTAAGAGCTGCCAAAGGAAAAGTCAAAGAAAGGATGTCACATCCTGTGACTCGTTTATTTAGCATATATTTAACTTAACTGTGTGAAGCTCTGAGGACACAAGCTGAATAATACAGACGAGGTCCCTGCTCACATGATCAGTAATTTTAGACGAGGAGACAGTAGACATACACATGTTTATATGAGATTATTTCAGGTTCAGAATAGGCTCTTGCACCAACACAGCTTGGTTTTGCTTTACACCATAATACAGAGAAGTTTAGAATAGAAAGCAACTGAGCTGTATGTCCCAGATCACCTTCAGGCTGAGGTTTGTGAAACGGGAGAATGCATCAGCATGCTTCTTGATAGACACTTTTAAAGCCTTTTAAGAAAATCAATGTAGACAATGTCTTGGATCCTGAGCTAATGGAAACTGTGGTTGGAAACTGAGTGGCTGAGTGAAGACTAGAAATTAGGCTCGTGGGGGTGGGATGGAGCTGCTGAGAAAGTGTTTTGTGGTGAAGGGGAGCCACAGGAGAGGCTGAAGATCTCTTATGGACTGTTCAAACTAAGATGGGTCTGTTGAAGAGTAGAGTCACTTTATGTGTCTGTTGGATAATCACCTTTCCCAAGTGCCCAGATGCTATTCTGAAGTGAATTTGAGGATGGACAACCCCTTCCAAGAAGCTGCATCATTTTATTCCTTCCGGAATGTGTCTAATTCAGTTTTGGACATGAGTCAGCTCCATATCCAATCAATAGAAAAATTATGCAGGGCATTGTCTTGGTTGGGTGTGTAATAATGATCTGCACCCTTTTCCCTCTTCTTTCTCCTTCACAAATTGCATATGTAAACCAAATGTCTGTAAAGAATCTCCCTTTTCTATTCTAGGAGCATAGTTTTACTGGTTGTGGTATAAGTTTATTATTTCCTGCATATTTTAAAAGGGATTCCAGGCAGCTTACAGTAGAATTCCAGATCTCTTCTGTTTACCCATCCAGAGCTAGTTTCTGCCTTCTGTGTCCCAGAAAACTGACCTGATTGATGACATTAGTACAAGAGCTACCTTGTCCTTCAGCTTTCAGTTGGGTTTGATCAATGGAGGCCCCCAGATAGGAGGCCACATGAATGAGAGAGTGAGGTCTGGGTATTTTTTCCCTGGCTGCTTCTTTGTGAGGTGGCCTTGGGCCAGATCTGTTCCTGGACTTGTAATCACTGTTTTTCTGGAGGCTGATACTCTACGTGACTCTCTCCAATGCACCTCAGTACCTGCTTTCTCCCTTATCCTTTATACATGGTTGTGGAATATGTGCTGGAAGTGACAGTTCTGCACCTACTGGGTTCCTGTATGATTTCTGATGGTGTGCCTCCATCCAACTCACACCTTTGTGAACAATTCCTTTGGAAAGGGAACTTGAAAATATTCTAAATTGAGTGCCATCTCCTTACTGTTGGATTTTGGCAGATGTAAATAAAAATATACAACAAAGAGAGAAATACTTTTGAGCAAATTGAAAGGCATAGAGACACAGAACTAAGAATTGAGATAAACGTGACATTTGTGCACCTTTCCATGTGTATGGGCCAAATTGATGTTTGTTCTTTTATAACCTATCTGTTGAAGTCTGTTGCTCATTTTAAAATTGGGTTGTTTGTCTTTTTTTTTTTTTTTTGTAGGAGTGTTCTTACAAATACATATTTGGACCTGAGTCTAGCCAGATATAAGTATTTTGTCCAGATATTATAAGCAGATATCTTCCTAGCCTTTGGCTTACCTCATCATTATCTTATGCTGTCCTTTGTTTAACAGACCTTCTTAATTAGATATTCAAGTGAAGTCCTTTTTAGCACTTTCAGTGTTCTATTTAATAAAATCTTATTGTCAAAAATCATGATGATATTCTCTGGTATTTTCTTCTAGAAGCTTTGTTTTACCTTTCACATTTATATCCATGATCATCTCAGATTGATCTTTTCTAAACGGGTTTATTGAGATATAATTGGCATAGCATTAAATTTACTCATTTAAAGAGCACAGTTCAATGATTTTTAAAGCAAATATACAGAGTTATATAGCTATTTCCACAAACTAATTTTAGAACAATTCCATCACCCAGAAAAATCTCGTGCTTATTTGCAGTCACTCCTCTTTCCCACGTCCAGTCCTAGGACTACTAATCTACTTATTGTCTATAGATTTGCCTTTTGAGAGAGAGAGAGAGCGGGAGAGAGAGAGAGAGAGAGAGAGAGAGAGAGAGAGAGAGTGTGTGTGTTGTGTGTATGTAGTTTAATGTGTAGTTATTTTGTTTGAACACAAACCTTAACTCTAAGCTTTCCGGAAGATGGAGCAAAGAGGGAATCTCAGTGCTTTGCATGTCCTCCTGCTGGTTCCTGCTAGGACTACAATTCTATCATTTCTAGGAAGAATCCTTGTGTCAAGTCTTATAACAGGCACTAGGTACTATAATGCACACTGCCTTTGAGTATATTTTGGCAAGAGAGAGAGAAATCTTGAATAGTTATTTCTTTTGTTGCCTTTCTCTGAGAGTTAAGAAATTATCTGTCACCCAGTTGAGATGAGTTGAAGGTGCTTCTGTGAGAAGCTGTAATAATAAGATTTATGCCATGGATTTCTGATGACTTAAATCAGTGGTTCTCAACCTGTGAGTCGCGACCCCTTTGGGGGTTGAACGACCCTTTCACAGGGGTCACCTAAGACCATCGGAAAACACATATCAGATATTTACATTACGATTCATAGCAGTAGCAACATTACAGTTATGAAGTAGCAACAAAAATAATTTTATGGGGGTCACCACAACCTGAGGAATTATATTAAAGGGTCGTGGCATTAGGAAGGTTGAGAACCACTGATTTAAATGAACACACTGGGGGAGCCTAAGGAAGCTAAGGGACAGGCAGGCAGTATGGTTCAAATACCTGAAGCAGGCTTTTGGTGAGGGCAGATCACAAACATTTTACTGTTGGATTCTCTGTTGGGTGAGTGCCTGAAGTGCCAAAAGCTGTATTGTTTTATTTTGTCTTATATAAATCTCCACCCAGGTTTATTGAAGTATGATTAACAAAGAACAATTGCATATATTAAAGGTGTACAATATGATGTTTTGATATACATATACTTTGTGAAGTGATTACAACAATCCAGCTAATTAACACATTCATCACTTCACATACTTTTTACTTTTTTGTGTGTGGTGAGAACACTTATGATACATTCTCTTACCAAAGTTCAAATATACAATATAGTATTATTAACTGTAGTCACCATGCTGTACATTAGGCCTTGTAACTGAAAGTTTGTACTCTTTGACCTACATCTTCCCATTGTCCCCAACCCCTGTATTAATGAGTTCTACTTCATGTTAATATGAGTTCAACTGGTAGCTGTATTGTTTATTAAAGTAAAATCAATGTGCTGTGTCTAGCCACCAGACTTGCAGGTGGCAGAGATGACACACCCTTATGAACATTTAAGGGCCTGGTATGTCCTTGTATTTCTGCCCATCAGCAGCCAGCACACTTTTCTTTGGTATGGGGACCGAAAACACCTTCATTCTGCTCTGGCACCTGCAAAAATAGGTGACTGGTTCCCTAGATTTTTGTACCATAAAGCATAAGAGTAAATGGTTTTGGGGGCCTCCATAATTTTGAGTTCTTAACCTCTTGGCCACCTTGAAAGATTGACTTACACTTTTATATACTTAACAGGATCATTTCATTTCAAAATATAGCCATACTTAGCTGAATAAATTGACTTACTGGTCAGAATTATGTGTGGCCCACTAAATACTGAAGAGTATCTGACAATTGCAATAATTTTTTTGGACCCAATTTTGATGTTGAAATGTGTTCTAGACCATCATTTAGCCAATATGTCGCTGTTCACAAAGGCTAGTATCTGGTCAGTCATGGCAAAGACCATATCATTGGTATGGAGAAGATTGCCTTTCTGTTTGTCTTAACAGTACTGGGATATGTATACAAAGATGCATACATTAATTATATGTGTTAAAAAACTCACATGCACTGCCAGTAGTAGAGTACCTTGGTGCAATCACCTTAGAAAGCGTCCTGGTAGTATCTACTACAGGTAAACATTACACGTACTGTGTGTCTTAGCAATTCCACTCCTAAGTATATACCCAGTAGAAATAGTTATGTGTTGTTCACCAAAGATATGTACAAGTATGTTCAAAGCAGCTTTATTTGTAATAACCTAAACTGGAAACTACCCCAATGTATATCAATAATAGAATGGATTAATGAATACACACACACACAGAGTGGAAATAAGGTAGAGCAACAAAGCGAATGAATGACTTCACACAACAACATATATGAATATCAGCAATTATGTTGAACTAAAGAAATAGCACACAAAGAATAATACTATAGGATTCCACTTTAAGGTCAGAAATAGGCAAAAATGATGATAGAAATCAGAGTAGTGGATAATTTTGGGGGAGGTAATGACTAGAGGATATGAAGGGGTTTTTGAGGTGCAAGTAGTATTTTATTGCTTGATTTGGGTGGTTATACAGATATGTTCATGTTGTAAAAATTCATAGAGCTGTGTACTTATGGTTTGCATACTCTACTGTATATATATTATGTCAATAAAGGTATTTACTTAAAAACAGGAAGAGCATCTAGAACAGTCCTGCCTTATGTCTTGAAGAAAATCTTATAAAAGACCATCTCCATGCATATACTGATTCGAGATATGCTGCAGATTTTGAAGAATCATGAATAACCTGAATTAAAATGTGAATGGATAGCTTGGTTCATAGAAGGTTTCTGTATATAGGCTTGAAATTTGACACAGATTAATGAGTGAGGTAAAAAAATTACATATTAATATTCATCCATCTCAGAGTTGAAATAATGTATAATAGTGAGTTTTAGTGAAATAGATGTATCTAAAACTGTTTACTTCTCATCCAAAATCTTAAGAAACTCAGGTTTGTGGTCCTCTCACCCCTCCATCTACTTACCGAAACAAAAAGGCAACCTAGTTTTACAAAGGAATATCTGCCACGGTGGTGGTCTGTACTTCTGAGGACTTCCCTCTGCCCCTCCACCCCTCCTTTCCTCTCTACTATTAGATAATACTTCAAGTCATTAGAATAAGTTGCTGGTTGTGGGGATTGGGGTTTAGTCTTCTACTTGGTCCCATAGGATCTGGCTGTCTTCACTTCTCTGACCTCATTTAATTCTGTCCTCTTTGCTCTCTCTGCTCCAGCCTGCTTCCAGCCTCCCTTGACCCTTCTCAGACCCATCCTGACCCTCCAGCCTTAGTATCTTAGGCCTACCTGTTCTCCTTGCCTGAGATGCATCTCCCAAGATCATCTCTGCCTAATGCCTTCATGTCCTTCAACTCCTTGCTCAAATGTTATCACCCACTGAGGCCTACTCTACCATCCTATTTAAAACTGCCACCTGCCTCCCTTACCCTTTCACTGCACTGATGAGAAATTTCTGGATATATGAGTGCATAGTGATGGGATGGAAGAAGCATGAGGTTTGGAATGAAATCAAACTGGAATCTGAAATTTAGCTCTTGGATCTTGGGGGAGTTCCTTAGTATTTCTCTGGGCCTCAGTATCCTGAAATGTAAAAGGAGGTTACCTCATAGTATTGTCATTAAATAGGATATTGTAGGTCAAACTTGTCTAACCTGCAGCCCACATGTGGCCCCAGATCGCTTTGAATGTGGCCTAATACAAATTTGTACACTTTCTTAAAACATGAAAATTACGTATGGACTTTTTTTTTTTTATAATGCTCATCAGCTATATTATTATTTAATGCTCATCAGTGTATTTTGTGTATGACCCAAGACAATTCTTCTTCTTCCAGTGTGGCCCAGGGAAGCCAAAAGGTTGAACACCCCCATTGTAGGTGAAGCACTTAGCTTGCAGACCTCCATAAATAGAACCTTCCTGTCTCTCTAGCCATTTCCTTCCTGCATCAGTGAGACTGAGTTACACAGGAAGACATTCCAGGAAGTCAGTTCCTGGTGAGGATTAATACATTTTCACAGGGTGAACAAGCTAGCATTAAAATGTTGGCTTGTAATATATTAACTGCAGTTATTATGGTTAGCCTCATCTTACATACTCAAAAATGAGTTTGTCAAAAGCCTGGGAGAGGAAATGACCTGATGCCTTAGGTACAGATGATGAGAATTGACTGTTCAATTAGCTAGGTCTCTAATGGGCAGGTGATGTTACAATGATGGAGGAAGGTGGGAAGATGAGGATTTTCATTCTTGCCCTAAACATTTGGAAGCATTGCAAGGAGGAGCAGTGTCACTAAGAATCATGTTCTGAAGCACCCCGAGGGTCAGTAAAGGTGCCTTTTGCCTCTGGGGCACTGGGATATGTAATTCCAGTTACTAAGCAACTTGCCCTTCTGGGCTGGCCTGGCCTCATTATTCTGTCTGTGGTGGAGGAGAGCAAATCTGTCATTTTTAGAAAGAGAATTTTATGATCTCCTGGTCCTTCCATTCGTGAAAGGAAAGAACCTAATGAAAAATCAGTAATATATAGGTACAGTTTTGTCCCTTTTGCAGTGAGAATAAGATTAGGAAGGGTCCCAATCTGAAGGGAAGGCTGTCAGTAGAAAATTGAGAGGTGGGTAGCTGTCCATCACTTTCATGCTTAGTGACAACTCAAGAAAGCTGTGAAAGGCTAGTTGGGTGGATAACAGAAGAGCTTACTGAAAAAGAAATGTCCTCAAAACGTGCACCCAACCTTTGAGGACCTGTGACTTGATAGAAAAGAGCAGCAAGTTTTAGGCATAGAAGAGAGTTCAAGTTTTGGGTTCAGCTCTCATTTGTCATTTAAGTCTGTTTTCTCATATGTTTGGGAGGGGGCAATAATCACAGTGGTTCGTTCCACCAAAGTGTTTATGAGGATTGAATGAATTAATATATATAAGTGGATTAGCACAGTGCCAGCACACAGTATGTGCTAAAAACCTTTGCTTTTACTGAGAAATTAGAATGATTGTAATTGTAGACAAGAATATGTTGTGCCCACTCTGAGGAGTCTGACATTCTCTTACAAAAGTTCTTGTCTATCCTTTCCTGAACCAACATGAGAAGGAGCTGGTAGAGATTTCCCTGTGCTGATGAAGTGTTCCCCCCTCCCCCACCTTGGGCAGAAGTTGGGTGACAAGACACAGAGCCATAGAGAGCAATTAGCAGCTTAAGAAATGTATCCAATGGGGTGGAGTAAAATGCTAGAAAGAAGGATGCAAACTAAGGGCAGCAAGAGTGGGGCAGCTGATTCCATCCTCAAACCAGTAACTTGCAAAATCAAGAGCAGACGTTCAATTCCATCATGTGTTCAACTTCTTGTTTCGGTTCAATGTTGTGTGCTTTTTAAACCCCCCTCTGCTGCCATCTTCATGGCCTCTGTGTTCAGCAGCCCATCTCTATCGGAGCTACTCTCTGGGAGCTTCGCGGACAGACAGTTAACTGTCATGCCTGCAGCCCCCTTGAGAGAAGTGATGAAACTAGAGTTATTCAGTCATACACAACAATAAGAAGAGAGGATCAAGGCAGTATTTCATCAATTTACAGATGAGGTCAGAGGACGGAGGTGTCACTGAGGGTATGGGTAGTTTGTGAGGACATTAATGTAGGGGCAGGTCCTGTAGCAAATTCTTTACTGTGAGTGGGCGAACATGTCAATGACAGAATTTTAGTGGCCAGAAAGGAGCTCTGCTTCCTTTGCTCATGCAAGGGAATGTCATGAGTGAAACCGTGGTGGTGGGGCATTTTGCAAAGTATTGAAGTGATAAAATGAACTGGAGGGAAATGTGGAAAATGAAGCAAAAGAAAAAAACAACCCCTAATCAAATATGCCCAAACAATAAATAACAACAAAAAATAACCCAGCTGCTTAAACAACAGATACATACTGATCATATGGCCAGATCTGCGTGCTCTCTTCAGTGAAGTGTGTCCTCACTGACACGGAATAACACCAAAGAATACCCTTTGACATCCAATTCATTGTCCAATGGCCAAGGAAATAATTCTGAGCTGTAGCTTACAACTTGCAGGAACAGCACTTACGGGTTGAAGGGTGTGTTCTGATCTGGGAGAGTGATCTCCAGAACTCTTCTTGGCTTGCAGAATAAAAAGTCACCTCGTCTTTCCTTCTTGAGATCTTTAAAATTAACCAGGATTGTCACCTGTTGGAGGCTTTCTTCCCTCCTTAGTGGAATCTTTGCGGGTACTGGTTCTCCTTATTTGCACAAAGCCTGTGTATGTCATCTGTGCAGTGGAGCTCTAGACCCAGAATTAAGGCTTACGGACTGGCCCTCCAAGACACATTAGTTCATCGGGGAGAATTCTTTGACTTTGGTGGTCTCTGCCTTTTGCCCTTCTCATCTTCCAGTTGGCCATGTAGAAGGTGAGGGAATATTGGGAGGCTCTTCATAGAAAGAGACAGGAGCAAGCAGGTGTGAGGTGGAGGAGGTGGGTAGAGGGAAGCAGGGAGAGTTGGGGTTTTCTATGACTGGAGGCACAAGCAGCAGAAAAGGATTATTTTCTGTTTTCTAGGAAGTTCAAAGATGCTTGCAATACTATTTATCTGTTTTTCTGATTCCTGACCTTGGCTACCTTGCATAAATGTCATGACTAACTTCTTGGACTGTGTGCGTGTGTGTGTGTGTGGGGGGGGCTGTAGGGGTCAGGAATGGAATGTGGTCGAATTGCTGCAAAAGATGAGACGTTAACTATGTAAAATTAAATATAAGTTACTTCTTTTCTGGCTTACATGAAAGGTTAGTTAATGGTATTTCCTTATTTATTCTCCCCCAGGTTTGTTGAGATATAATTGACATATAACAAGGTGTACAATGTAATGATTTGATGTATGTATATGTTGTAAAACGAGTATCACAGTAAAGGTAGTTAACATATCCATCACCTCACAGTTACTTACTTTTTGTGGTGGGAACTTAAAAATATTCTCTCAGCAACTTTCAAGTATATAATACAGTATTAACTATAGTCACCATGCTGTATATTACCTCCCCAGAACTTATTTATCTTATATTAATAATTGGTAGTTTGTACCCTTTCACCACCTTTACCCATTTCCCCTAACCTTACCTCATAAGTTACTATTAGATTTAATCCGTGATGCATACAATTGGAGACTTTTATTGTTATTAAATTTATTGGGGTGACGTTGGTTAGTAAAATGACACAGGTTCCAGGTGTACAATTCTACAGTGCTTCATCTATATGTTGCACTGTGTGTTCACCACCCACAGTCAGTTCTCCTTCCATCACCATGTATTTGACTTACCTTCCTCCCCCTTACCCTCTGGTATCCACTAAACTATTGGCTGTGTCAAGGAGTAAAATTGGAGAATTTTTATTAGGACAGAAAGTAAAATCCAGCCTCACAGCCTTTTCCAATTTCCAACAAACTTGTCAAATGAGAAACCTGTCAGCTCTGTTCCCTCCCCTACTGCAGGCATTGGCTTGGATGAGGGGTGATGGACACTTTCACCATCATTTTTCCTCATCCCCAAGTTGCCCCTTCTTTGTCTCAGCATGCAATTTCAGGGGCCTCCACTAATTGCACATTGATGCAAATAAATCTACATGACCCTTAGCCAATGTGGGGCAGTCATCTGCTGAGGAGGCAGTGCGGAAATCCAGAACTGCCTGTGCTCAGGTCTGGGATGAACTCTCACCATCATTGAGGCCAGTCTACTTTCATACACCTGGGTACCCAGAAGTCAAAAGGGTTGGTAATTTGCCCAGGCAGGGCCATCCTTAGCAGAGGAAGGAACTCTCAGCCTGCACTGGGACTTCCGGATCAGACACATCTTCACTGTTCCCAGCCTCTTGTCTCTTGCTTCCCTTTCTTCTTGGAGGAAAAGGAGGCAGGACTCCTGCCAATAATTGGAATTCTGGTTTGTGAGTATTAAACATACTTCTAGCCATTGGCTTGTTGGAGGAGAGTCTGTTACTTTCGGAGAGTAATCCAATGGTTAAACCTCAGTGATTAAAAAGTGATCAGAAATGGATGGACCTGGAGATCATCATGCTTAGTGAAATAAGCCAGACAGAAAAAACAAAGAACTGTATGACTTCGCTCATATGTGGAATATAAAACTGAAAGCAAAGAAAAAAGAAATGAAGAAACAAATAACCCATGGACACAATCAGTAGTTTAATGTTTATTTGGGGACAAGTGGGTTAGGGAGGGGAGAAAGGGGAGAGGGTGGGAGAGGAGGGGGGAAGCTAAATATAAGGTGATGGAAAGAGAAGTCACAGTAGGTGGTGAACTTATTATACAACAAGTTGACAATGCACTGTAGAACTGTATGCCTGAAACCTATGTAATCCTTGCTAACAGATGTCACCCCAAAAAGTCTAACAATAAAAATGAATTAAAAAAGTGATCAGAAAGAAATATAGTACACTGATAACCAACTTAATGCTTGTAACTTGTAGCAAAGCTAGAAGATGAAAATAGGCATCAAGAAAAACTAAACATAACCTGACTTATCTCCCACAGGTACCACCACCACCATTTAGCTTTTTAGCCTTTATTCTCTGTGTGTGTATAGATGCATGCGTATAAACATGCACACATGTGCGAAAATAGGAATTTTACTAAAATCTTTCATTCCACCTTAATTTTTTTTCATTTTATGTTGTATCTTGAATATCTTTGCATGCCTTCCTAAGAGTGAGTCCTTGAAGGGGTTCTTGCTTTTATAGTTGTTTTTGAGTGTTTCTGTGCATTCTTATGTGTTTATACAGTACCACCAAGCTCTGTGTTGCGCATTGTTAACCAATGGACCAAAATGTTCTATGGGTGTAAAGAGCTGGTAGATTGTATTTAATATTTTCTTTCCTTCAGAAAGCTTTTGTCTACTGTGAAGTCTTAAAGAAAAAGGCAGAGGACAGTAAAAGAAGAAAGCTGGTTCATAATAGCTGATAATGGCTATTAAAATTCACACAAATCATCCTCTATATTTTTAGTTTCATAAAAAAAACAAAACACCCTTGCCTTGAGGTTGCTGTGTAGTCAGAAGAGAGATATAGATAACCAAGATGTTTTTCTTCTTTTGTGACTGATCACTTCAAGAAAGGGGGGATGTGGTAGTTGGGGAACCCAGCCTACGCCTTTCAGTCTTTAAATATTTGTGGTAAATCATTCTTGTGTGTGTGTATGTGTGTGTTTAGGAATCCCCCCCAGCACACAGAGGGTTGTTTCAAGAGCTGTATGGGCTACAGGCCAGCTAATTGCCTGACTACTGACATGAGAATCTTCTAGAATGACATTGTTAAAGTGAAACATCATGACTTCACAGAGTGGAAAAAATGGATATACTGGTTGGGGTATTTGCAAAATAAGGAGTTGAGTTGGGGAGGGAAAAAATGCAGCTTGAAAGAATTATGAATTGAGGTGGGTAGACATTGTACATTTCTGGAAGGTCATCCACCCAAATGAAGCTGGTGCTAGCGTTATTGGAAGGAGCTAATGACATAATCTCTGTACAGATGTTAGCATGGGCCCTTAGTTAACAGTCAGTAATTTGTTGCTATTATTCCTGTTATGATTATGACTTTTGTCATATTATTTACCACACTGAATTATAACTTCTTGTGGCATAGTCATATCTAGACATGTGTATGCAAAGAAGTAGAAGACATTCTGGGACTGACCTATTGTCCGGTGGAGTCTCTTTCTCTCCCTGCCCAGCCTATTCCATTCCCAGTCTTCTCCACTTGGTCAGAATGCTTCTTGGGCAAGCTGCACTGAAGATGACAGTGACATGTGTTGGGCCATTGCAGAGTGCCCTTTAAAACTATGTTACCTCTGTAGTTCTAAGCACATATGAGTGTTCAAGTCACCCTCTGTGTTGGCCTTCTCAGTTTCTCCATTCTCCTCTTTTTTGAAAAGATGATTTCTTGCTATAAATAAGGCTGCCACCCATACAAATAGGAAAGCAGTAGGGGATGGGGAGATAAAAGATAAATCCTTGTGAGTTTGGCATTGGGGATGGAATTTTGGGGTAAAAGTTTCACAGCACCTGGAGATGGTATTAGAAAATTTGGATAGGCCCAAGGACTTTCTGGGAAATGTAGGTTAAACCTTAGGTGCTCTTTAATGTTCCTTGAACACTAGTAATGGGGAATTGAATTTCTTTTTGAGTACTTTTGATATTGACCTCCTGCTCTTTAAATGTGTCTGAGGTATGCCAAGACTGAGCCATGTGGACTTCCATGGATAGATTAGGGCTACGTGTCTACAGTCCTTTCTTAAGTTCATCTCTTTGCCCTTGCTTAGTTTTCTTTTTTTTTTTTTTTATTGGCCTAGGTTGAAGGGGATTTTTTCCCTACCTGAGAAAAGCATAGCTGTGTAGGTGGTTTTGAATTTCTTCATAAACTATTCAATAACTCTTGCTCTGGTTGCTTTATCTGACCATCTTAGGTGTGCCAAGAGCTTCTCTGATTATTCTCAGAAATTGGGAGATCCCTTTGCCTAAGGCTCTCAGATAGGATTACGAAGGGGTTCTATGCTTAATTGATTTTCTTAGCACAAGATAAAAAACACTGTTGAAATTTTAGGAAGGATTGGAGTTGGAAAAATTTAAAATTATTCAGAAATGAATACCTTTAAGAATCGAATGCTTGGCAATGGCACTAGACCCTGAAACAGGAGAAAGAATAAAAAAAAGGGGGAGAAGAAAGAACCTTCTGAGCACTGATCAGTGGCAGGAATTGCTAGAAGCTGACACATCAAATATGATCTCCCAAATGTTGGGATGGATCTGTGTGCCGGTCCAAAGAGAAATGATGCTGTGCCTGAGCACAGACACTCAGGCATCTTTCAGAATGAAAGCCTCGGAAACAGGAGAGGTGTTGGAGGTGGAAAACACCCAGAAAAGAAAGGAAGAGCCGAAACTGGACTGACTCCAAGCCACCCTGCCTGCTGTTCCACACTCCTTGATAATCAGACCCCATTCCGGACCCAGCAACGGAGGGGCCAACACCTTCCGGCTGCTTGTCTTTTCGTGGATGAATTTTCTTTGTCTTTCCTCCTTGGGGCCCTTTCATACTTGATACTAAAAGGTGCTCACCATGAGGGCGACAGTATGTTTTTGTCTTCTCAGGGTATGAAGGGGCTACATGGACTTGACATAGGTTTTGATTCTACCAAAGGGCCTGTCTGGGCCAGGCAGCCACTTGTGTCTTGTCGTTATTTTTGTAGCCAGAGGCTCACTTTCAGCAACTGTTGAATTTTTATTTTTCCCAATGCGTGTCTGGCTTTGGTAGTTGTTTTGTTGTTTTCTGGTTTTTAGGTCACTGCTACAGTCATAAACATATCCCTTCTTTCCCTCAACCTATTAATGTTTATATGCGCAAGAATTCTTTTAATCAGTCTAGCCTATATTTTCAATTATCTTAGCCATAATATGATGATTATTACTGTATAACAGGTGTGTATTCAGAATTAGGTACTTCAACTTCTCCAAATCTTGGTTTTATATTTCATACATGTGAAAATATTTGAAGACACAAATCATTATTTACCATACCTGAGATATGGAAACAACCTGTGTCTGTCAATAGATGATTGGATAATAAAGACATGGTACTTAGGTACAATGAAATATTACTCCCTCAAAGCAACTGTTAATGTCTGTGTGAGAACCCTAGATTCAACCATAAGAAATTCCTCCAGTTTTTCTTTACATTTCTCCCTATTTAAACAGCCTTAATATTTCTTTCTTCATTGTTTTAGAATGATGCTGTTTTCTGAATGTATGCCACAGCCAAACTCAAATACTAGTTAGTGTCTGCAATGGGAAGAGACAATTAACAAAGCAATAAATATATCATTTGCTCCTTAAAGTCCAATTACTAAAGCTAATTTCTTCTAAAGAGATGCTTTGTTTTGGTTAAAGCAGTGGTTAGTGCCTACCATAATAAAATGTATGAATTTACACAAATATGCCTGAATTTTTTTTTTTAGTAGAGATAGAAACAGAGCACTTTTAGGCTGTGCAGCCAAGCCACAATCTTTTTTAAATTAATAAATGCTTATCCTTCACTGTAGAAGCAGAACTGTTTGTTCACCTGCCTATGAAGGTGAATGGATTGAGGCCCTTAATTCATGTAAGAAATGAAGCAACCTAACCCTAGAAGATACACTTCTAGCAGCAAACTGAGTATCCAGTTGCTGTTTAGGGCCTTGTAGTGGTCTGGAAGCCCCTTCACAGTTTCTGGGTATCCAGATGGAAACTGGATTCTTCCTTCTCAGACAGAAGAATCAGCAGAGATGAAGAGTTCTGCTCTTTCCCAGATGGGCATTCGTGGAGGCCACCCCTTCTCAAGAGCAACTCTGGCCAGCAGGAGGTGCCAAGCAACAGGGCCCTTCCAACAAGAACCTCACAACCTTTGTTCCCAGGAAACAAGGTTGGGCAGTCCCTCTTCTGTTTGTCAGAGAGGGTTCCTAGGGGCACAATGCTGACCCCAGAATGAACTAATTCCTGGGTTTGTACTTCTGATTTTTCTGGCTGTTGCCTGCTCCCCTCATCTCTGCGATCCTTCCTAATGTCTCTAGTCTGTGTTGGGTCCTAGGACGTCAGTGGCTGCAGAGCTTCATAGGGCAGCTCAGGTCAAAGCTGTGTCTACTGAGGACATTTCCTGGCTGTGAGGATGCTTCCACGCACTCCCAAGGATAACTCTGTTAAGGAACGCTTTTGAAAGCCTCCAGTTTGCTTCAGCTCAGGGTTGAAAACTCAGATTCCTCCATGGGTCAGGGAGGTTAGGAAATGGAAGACGTGGAAGGTAGGATGAGTGGGAATGTGCTGTGGACTGCAGGGTTCGTGTTCCACAAAAGAGCAAGCTGATGCTGAGCTTCCTCTTATGTCCAGCTTCCAGACCCTCCAGCTTTTTAACAGCATCCAGCACCTTGATTTTGTGTGCAGTCTCCCAACTTAAAAATACAGAAACACTGTCAGGCCAAACAGAACTGGCTGGTAGATGGACTCAGCTCTCTGGTCCATTAGTCGACAGCCTCTGTGATTGGGTTTCACACCTGCAATGTTGTCCTCTCTGTGCGATTCCACTTGGTCTGAGGCATTGGTTCACCTTCTCTCCTGAGTGGATATTTTGGGTGCAACAAGCAGAAGATGATTTGTATTGACTGAAACAATAAGAAATTTTGGTGGCATCCCTGGAAGTTCACACTTAGGGTGAGCTTCATAATTGATACTCTGAAGACACAAGTTCCATTTCCCTGTGAATATGTTGGTTGGACCTGGGTTTGACACACTTACAAACAAACTTAACATTTCTGAGTCCACTTAAAAAAATCTGAAACATGAGGAGAATATTAATTCAGTGGGTTATCAGGAGATTAAATGCAAAGCATGTAACACAGCTCTTGATGTACAGTAAATATTTAATAAATAGTAATTATCATGATTATATTTATACCTTCATTCTTAAAGAAAGCTACTTAAATTCTAAACCTGTGTTTATAGTATTACATTAAGTATTTGGGGGCTGGTACTCTTTTCCTCACTTAACCAATGTCTAAAAGGTAGCAGAATGTCTTGGCTTAGAGTTTCAGGAAGTTGGGATTGAAATTTGTCATGCAAAAAAAAAAAAAAAAGAAAAAGAAAAAAAAGAAACATGTGGGAGTTCCCTGGTGGTGTAGTGGCTTAAGGCTTCGGAGATGGCACTGTCAACTCTGCGGCCTGGGTTCGATTCCCGGTCAGGGAGCTACCCACATACCAAAAAGCAAAAAAAAAAAAAAAAAAAAAAAAAAAAATTTGTCATGCTTTTTCAATGATGACAAGCCATGACTGACTTAGCCAATTGATGTTTATTGCTCTTTTTCTTTAAGCACAAATACATTGTTTTAGCTTTGCAGCTGAGCTGGGGGGGTTGAAGTAAATGCATCATCAACAATTGACTGAAAGGAATTAAGCTAAAGAATTAGGTTGTCTTTCTGTTTACTTTTTCTCCCACAGATGCCGATTCTGGGAGGTGAGTACAGTTCCTCTCAACTCCCTTGTATCTACAAGGACCTATGATATTGAAGACAGTGCTGGTAATAGTTGTCATGCAAAATCAAGGTCTGCTCAATTCCACGCCATTACAAGGCCTTGCCTTGACTCACGTGTATGTAGTGGGGTTAGTCCACCATAGTAAATCCTGCTGCAGAAAACTTGACAATCCAATCACAAAGTGATGAACTCATGTGTTATGTTTAGTGATTTGGTCCTGTACCAGCCTCTTTAAGATGCATAAGTTACAGAGTAAATCTGTAAATGGAACTAAATCCATTGATTACTTTCTGGGCATTGGATTTAGCTGTCGTTAGACTCAGCCATTTGGGGCTCCTGGGTTAAAAACAATTACAGAAATCTAAAAACAAATTTCTTTTTGATGTTTTGTTTCTCATAGAAGGTAAGTAAAAGCTCAATGCATATTCAAAATTAAACTCAAAAGTGATTTTAGGAAAATTGAGGCTTCATATCACAGTATGGACTTATTAGTCCCCTCATTCTATGCAGTGTATCCGAGGCTTTTTCTTCGGCTTTCCAAGCTGATGGTAGTAGTTTCTACTGAAAAGATAATCATGTAACAGAGACCAAACTGATCTTCCAAAATTACTTTCAGTGGATTTGGAAGAGTGGCTCACATAATGTCTCTAATTTCTTCATTTATTTTTATAGGTCACATTCCATCCCTAAAACATTCCATGGGTCTGTCAGCGACTTTGATTAAAGCAGAAATTTGTCTTATCAAATATCCTGATGAGAGCTTGGAAGGGTCATTGCTATTAAAAGTGTTTTGTTGTAATGATATTTATCTTAATCAGATTTGGCTGACACATCTTTCACTCATAGAATTCTGCAAGGAAAAACAGATTTTAACCAACTTGGAAGTCATCTAGTCCAATCACCTTATTTTGCTGATGGGGAGTGGCCCCCACAGCAGGTCACTCTGGTCTGTCTTTGAATCTCAGTCCTGTGCTCCCCCTAGTCTCCCACATTGCATTTCTGTGTTGATTTATGGATGTGATATGATGACTGTGAGGCCTGAGGCAGCAAGCTTTCCACCTTTTCAGGTGGGAGTTGGGGTATTCAGCTTGATACCATTCATCGCATTTTTATACCATCCAGACCCTGCCTTTTAACAGACTTGTGGTGGACTCACCAATGCTCCAGAGAGACAAAATAGCATTGTAGGAGCTTGAGTTCTGCAGCCTGATGGCCTTGCTCTGTACATGTTGTGTGACTTTGGGCAAGCCACTGAGCCTGTCTGTGCCTCAGTTTCTTCAGATGTAAAATAGGGATCTTCCTCATAGGACTGAATGAATGAATACCTACAGAACAATAGGAGCAAGCAGTCAGGTGCATTGTGTGTAGAATTGTGTGTGGGTTTGCAAACTATGAGTCTCCACTAGGTATTGAGTTGCGAAGTCAGGGTTCTGAATCCGAAATAGCATTAGAGAAATTAACTGGCATATGATAGAATAACATAGAACATATTTGAGTGCATTGCACTTATGCAAAGTATTGTTTGGTATCCTTTTCACTCCTCTCTTTGGTGTTCCTTTGGTTTTGTGCACACATGCATGTGCGTATGTGTATGTATGTGATGGCTCACAGTGTAAAATTGATTTCTCATTGTGGATTGTAGCTGAGAGTTTGGAATCCTCTGCTCCAGGGCCTGGAGTGAGCAAATCCATTTCTCTTAAGCACAGACCTATTAGGGTGATGAGGCACATTTTAGCATGAATTTATAAGCTGAGCTCTGGTTGAAACTAAAATGTGCTTCCTTTGCAGAGGGAGACCAAAGGGCAGTTTCTTATTGACCACATCTGCAACTACTACAGCTTGCTGGAGAAGGACTACTTTGGCATTCGTTACGTGGACCCAGAGAAGCAGCGGGTAAGAGCTGACCTCTGGGACCCATCTGGGGGAGTCACTCAGGCCATGGAGTGCTGAAGAGGTTTCTCTCAGAGCAGTTAGATGCACTCTTTTTCTCATGGTCATTGGTCACATGGAACCAACCAGCCTGGTTATGAGGGTGGGTGGGTAGGGGGGAGAGAGAGAGCAAGTGAGAGAGAGCAAGTGCGTGTGCGTGAGAGCGAGTGTGAGTCTGGCATTGTTCCTCCTGTACTGGATGGGGCAGGAGAAGGGAAAACTTATTTTAGATCTTACCAGAAAGCTACTCCCACCTGGTTGAAGAGAGAATGTTCTTGTGTACTTTGAACCCACATTTTGCCAGAGCTCTTCAAAGAGTAGCTACATAAAATCTCATAGAGAAAACCCACTTCTCACTATAAAAGGGTGTTGGTAGACAGGGAACTGAGCAGTGACTGCTTAATGGGTACAAGGTTTTCTTTTGGGGTAATGAAAATGTTTGCAACTTATTATAATATAGGTGGTGGTTATACAACATTGTGAATGTACTAAATGCCACTGAAATGTATACTTTAAAATGGTTAATTTTGTGTTATGTGGATGTCACCTAAGTTAAAAAAAAAAAAAGCCTTGGTACATGAAGGGTTAAGATACTTTGAAAGCTGCTCCTTTGGCACCGCTAAATCCAACAGTCCCCATTGAATTCCTGCTCCTGGATACCTGTCCTTTCTGGTGTGTGTTGGTGTGTAAGAACAAGCAGGGAGGCTTGCCTTTTAAGCTGGTGTAGCAGCCTACATGGGGTCAGGCATGGAACATGCCAGACTCATAGGGATGCGTGTGTTCGCCGTATCCAGGACTCAAGAATCCTCATCTCAGCTCCACCCACCTGGTGTTTCTTGTTCTGCAGCCCTGCTGGGGGTTACAGGTATGGGTTCAGAGGCTCTGTACCTGCTCTGGTCTCTGCTTCTTGCCTAGTCTCACTGCCAAGCAGGACAGTGTGTGACAGGGTCAGCTGAGGGTAGTCAGGGTTGTGGGCACCGGTCCCTTCTGACCCCCTTAATTTGCTCTCTTTCTTAACAGTGTCCCTGGTCATCTTCTTGTCCCCTCTTCCCTCCCCATAATCCTACCTGTTCCTTGGCTTTATATTTACTGACCTCATATAATGAGGAGAGTCTCACAGAGTATATTTTTGTAAAGGAGGAGGCTGTTTAATGAATAGATTCGATTTTCTTCTGAAACATGGAGAATCGTACTTAGCTTTTAGAGTCCAGCAGGACCTAATCTAAACGAAATACAATGCAGGGACTGAAAAGGAGATTTTGGTTTCCCGTGGCACTTCTAGGAGTTCTTTACCTGATTGAGAGGAAAGTAGTAGGGCACTGATGAGGATGTAGGGTTGACAGGACATCAGAGAGCGGGTTGTGTGTTACTCCTGATTAACTGGGGTTCCCAGACTTGGCCCTGAAACAGAATCCCCTCAGGTGTTTGCTAAACATGCTTAGTGTGGACCATATTCTTGACTTCCTGAATCAGAATTCCTGGGGCTAGGGCCAAGGACATGTATTTTAACACATTCCCATCCCAACTTTGGTCTCCTGACAGTGTTGGGGACCATGGAATAAAGGCGTTTATAGACATAAGTTCTTATGGCCTATGAAGATATAACCCTTTTATGGAGAGAGAATAGACTTAAGGACATTGTTACTTGTCCAGGGTCCCACAGCTAGTAAGTGGTGGGAGTAATTTACGACTATGGTTTAAACCCTAATCCCTATGGGCCAGACAGACTCTGGACTGTATCAGTTATCTAGCCACTACTGAAAAATAAGTTATTTTTGTGCAAAACCTATTCTAAGTTCTAAGTAGCCAACCTGCAGAAATAATTCTGCCATTAGTTGAGTATCTGTCATGTGCTAGGAATTAACTAGTCTTAGTCACTAGTCTTACTCAAAACACTGCAAAGAAGGAGGAAACTGAGGTGCAGAGATGGTCAGTAGCTTGCTTAAGGCCACATGGCTGGTAATTTTTGGAGAAAGGGTGATATTTGAACCCATTTTCTTTCCATCTCCCAAATGAAAATTTGAAACATTGCGTACACCAGGGATCTGTAACCCTTTTCTGTAAAGGACCAGGTAGGAAATATTTTCAGCTTTTGACCCACACAGCCTCTGTCATAATTACTCAATTATTGTGTTCTAGTGGAAAGCAGCCAAAGAGTAATAGTTGTGGCTGTATTCCAAAAAAACCTTTTTTTCCACTTAAAGTATTTTGCAAAAAATAGGTAATTGGCTATAGTTTGCTGATCCATTGCCTAGACAATAGCTGGAAACCACTCAAATGCATTAGTCTATTTCATTTCTCTTGACTCTCTCATTGGAGAGATCCTGGATAAAATATTAAGACAAGTCTTTAGAACTGGAATCAGAGATATCAATATAAACTCATGGTTTTTAAAAAAAACATAGATATAGTAATAAATATAGGTGTGTGTGTAAATGTGGGCTAGTATTGTTCATTTATTTACAAGTTTTGTCCACTGAGATGACCTATAAGCAATGATACCACAATACAATGAGCATATCTAGTCCCCAGATCTTGCTTTCTAAATATCATTCTCCAATAAGAGGAACAAGGGCTCCTGGTAGAAATGGCTGATTCTAGGGCTGAGATATGGAAATCACAAGACGAATCTGGAGCATCTTGTGATACCAGAAAGTAAGGAAGTGCTCAAAAAGCAAAGAGATACATTCCTAGGAAAAGCACCAGCCACCCTGAAAGAACTGCCAGTGGCCCAAACTGCAACAATAGGAGTGGCAAGAATAAATACCAATAGTATTGAATTATAATTCATAGAATAAAATAAATATCCATGAGTCCATATTGATATAAAGAAAATAATTGAATAAATAAATAGAAAGGGCAGCTCTTCCTTACAGGAGAATTACAGTTAGGAAATGTATAAGGGATGAGAGAAATAGGTTGAAGTAGACATTAAAACACCTCAGTAATAATTGTGGGCAGGAGCCATTGATGAATGCTGAAATTAGTGGGCAAAACTTTGAGGAGAAACAGGGTATTTGCATAGTCTCAAAGTAATCTTCCCTTCATATTTTTAATTGCAAAGGGAAAAATAATAACTTTATAGTGGATAAACCTGGCAGACATCACTTTAAACAAGTAATCAGGGTGAATGTCAAGAGTAAAAAGATGTGCCAACATCACGTACTCCTGATGTGCATGGAGAGGGCTTAGTCACTGTGGTCATCTTCCCAATGATGCATACCTTCTTCAAATCTGGAGGAAACACCAGACAAACTAAAGTGAGAGACATTCTCTGCAATAACTTACTAATGCTCTTCAAAAGTGTTAAGGTCATGAAAGGTAAGGGAAGACTGGGAAACTCCCTCAGATTAGGGAGACATATCAGCTAAGGCATGGAATGGGGGTGAGGTGGGTGGGGATCCTGGATTGGATTCTGAAACAGAGAAAAGTGTTAGTAGTGGGAAAACTGGGGAGCTCCAGGTTAAGTCTGTACTTTATTAAATAAGGTTGTGTTAATATTAGTTTTTTAATTTTGATAATTGTGCTATGGTTATATAAGATGCTAACATTAGGGGAAGATGGGTGAAGTTGTACTATATTGTCTTTGTAGGTTTTCTGTCTCACTTTTTACAGCTTTCAGGAAGTCTTCATTTTTTGTTTTTTTTAGTTAAACTTACTGGGGTGACATTGGTTAATAAGAATATATAAATTTCAAGTGTACAATACTGTGTCTTCATCCTTCAAAGTTTAGTCTCCTTTGTTCTTTGTAATTTGACTTGGTTTAACCTAATTTTTAGTGTCCAGACTTGAGTAGTAAATTAGTGAAAAAAATGTGAGTGACCCCTAAACAAAACTATCTTGTCTAATATATCCACTCAGTTTATTAGCTGGCAGCTTAAATAGTTCTGTTTTTCCCTTGCAGCATGCAGCTGTTGTATTGCCTTTTGCTTTTGAGGCTACAGTGGGAATGTAGCTTTCACATGGATGGCAGAGCAGTTGCTACATGAAAGTGTATGGACTTTGTAACTCAGAAAAATGTGAATTAAATCCTGTCTCTGCTGGTTAGTAAGCTGTGTGATCTTGATTAAGTTATTGACCCTCTCTGAGTCTCTGTCCTTACTGTTAAAACAGATAACAATACCTACATGTAGGGTTGGTGTGGGAATTAGAGATAAGGTATGCAAATGGTATATATGGAGTACATGGTATGTGTTATTTTTATTATTACTTATTATTATTATAGTTACTATGCATTGACTAGGTCTAGGTGAGGCAATTACATAAGGAAATAGGGCCATGATTAGCAAGTCTAAAACCTAGAAATGTTAGTAACTTCTTTTAAAGGCAGGATGGCCATTATTATGATCTCTGGGGAGAAAAGGAGAAAGTAAACCTTGGATAAGTCGAAAAGTGGGCTCAAAGGCACAAAGACACACTGATGAGAGAGTTTTAAACTGGGATTAATTGACCAACATTGCTTTTTTATTTTACCAACTCATGCACTTCTTTTTTTTTTTTTTTTTTTGCTTTTTGGTATGTGGGTAGCTCCCTGACTGGGAATCGAACCCAGGCCGCAGCACTGACAGCGCCAGCGCCGAAGCCTTAAGCCACTGCACCATCAGGGAACTCCCCGCACTTCTTATTGGAAAATAAAACCAATAAATTATTTGATTGAAATCTAATCAACAGAGAAAATCAAGTTAATTAGGAAAGCTGAAGGGGAACTCACCTCTGCTGTGGTTGGTGGCTTGCCCGCAACTTTTCACAGCTCGATTTACAGTAAACCATTGTAGAATATTAAATATTTAGCACTATTGCATTTGGAACACCATATGTTTCACAAGATGTCTCATGCCCCATATGCTCTGAGAGTGCTGAGGACTGAGCCAGTAAATGATGACTATCTTTTGTTACTTTAATGGAAATGGCCAAAAATTTCCATTATTTTAAAGATGTGAGGTAGAGCGGGGCAGATTGAATACTGGTCAATAAAAATTCCCTTCAGTTTTGACCACATTCGTCTTCTAAAGAACTCAAATCATCTTAGTTGCCTACCATTAGGGAAAAGTCAGTGGTATCCTCCTCATTTTGCTGATAGAGAAAGCTGGGACTGTAAGTTAAGAAGTTGTGGAAGAAAGAATTCCAGAAGAAAAAGGAAGTACTTGCTTTAGTCTGGGTATTTTTTCTTAAATGTAGCATATTCCTTACACCACTTCTGCTTAGGTGTTTGAGTAACTTCTCTTTGGAAAGCTGAAGTTTTGAAATAGTTGGATTTTATAATTCTAAGTTTCTATGTGTGACTATGGTTCGAGATGTCCATTGTGCTAGATTTCTCTTCTTGTTCTTTCACCATTTCCTCTTTCCCAAACTCAGCTAGGGAAGTCACTCCCAGTGCCCTAGAACTGAGGACCCCAAGCTAGCCAGAGGACAAATAATACCAGGACTTGGTTGGAGGATGTCACTTTACCATCTGCAAGGTCATTGGACCCAGAGCTTTTGATTTTAACTTCCCCATTTCTAAGCACCTGTTTTACCCGTTACACAAGTGTCTTTGACTTTTCTAACTTAAGGACCATTCTGACTCATGCCCAAAGACGACAAAGTCACACCTCTGGGGCAATCTCCTCAAGCACCCTGTGTTAGGGCATTGTGTGTTATGTGGCCGTGGGCCACATTTTCTGATAGGATGACCTGGGACATCACGGGTGCATGGACATGCTAAACCCTGATGACGCCCTCTCCCACATATAACTACAGCCCTGAGGTTTTTGTGTTGGTAGCCAAAAATGATGAGTCAGCTTATCAGTAAGTTTTATTAATAATGGGAAAAGACCTTTTCTATGTCACAGCAATTTGCTTTTTTATTTTAAAGGCACCTTTCGGAAGGACATGGAATGGTATAAAAACAGGCCCAGGGATTTGAGGTTTCACTCTGGGGATGGTGCCAGGAATCCAGACAGCATTATGTCCCACCAGCTGCTCCTGCCATTGAAAAGCTGCTTCCTGCTCCTGGGCACAATCGCCTCACAGATGCTTGTAACTAGGAATGAAAGTGGTATCTAAGTTTTAGGGCAGCCCTGCACTGCAGAGAAGGATTGCATTGCTGCCTCAAGCCATTGATCATGAATTTGTCTGCTTCATGAGTCTTCTTTTGTTTTTAAGTCTCGGGAGGTATTTAAAAATCAAGACTGCTTAGATACCTATTTTGGGAGGAGTTTGGACAAGTAACTTGGTTTAGTGGGAAAGGACTTTGGACACTCAAGTTACATGAAACACAGCACTATCATAACAGCTTAAAAACTGGATATATTATCTAGTAGTCCTATTGTGGCCCAGGGCATTGACACTGATATAGTTGGGGAAATGGTCATATTCCTTTAGTAGAAAGAACTTGTTGTTTAAATAAAATGATTGTTCATAATTGACTCTGTCTACACCTGATTCTCTCTCTTGGGAGGGAATGGGATGCCTGATAAAGACAGGTTGCATTATGGGCATCATTTAGCCAACTGGGATGTCATAATTTTAGTGGAGGGAGTAGCAAACACATAAACTGGTTATTTTGTTTGGGCCAAAAGGCAGCCATAAGAATAAGGGGGGCGGGGAAATGCCATTTTATCCCTGTTTGAATTAGGAAAAAACAGAAGGATATTCCAAGGTAGGATTGTTTTCCTCCTTGGGGGTAAAAACCTCCTGGACTTGTTAGTTCAGATGAGGACAGAAATTAATTAGGGAGATAAGGGTTAAGTGAGAGAGGCATCATTAGTGAGAGAAGCGCTTGCTGGAGGCTTCCAGCAGACAAGAACCTCAGAGCTGATTGGAGACCAGCAGGTTTGGAAGTTTCAAAAAAGATAGTTTTTAAGTCAAACTGAAAAGAAGGAAGACCAGATTGTAACTATGATGTATAACTTGGAGAAATCAAAACAATATAGGTGTAATTTCTCCAGTTTGAAGTAGACTTCTGTTTCTTTTTCATGCGTGCTTCAGCAGATGTCTTTCAAAGGCTCAACTGCAAAATGTGTTACATGCACAGGGGGTAATAATGAGGAGTGTCTTAGTCTGCTTAGGCTGCTGAGAGAGAACACCATAGATGGGACAGCTTAAACAGGACATTTATTTCTCACAGTTCTAGAGATTGGAAGTCCAAGATCAAGGTGCCAATGGAATTGTTTTCTGGTGAGGACTCTGTTCTTGGCTTTCAGATGGCTGCCTTCTCCCTGTGTCCTCACAGGGAGTGGAGTGGGTAGAGAGTGAGTGCTTGTGTCCTGGCCTTTCTTCTTATAAGGACACTAATCTCATCAGAGAGCCCCACCTGGATGGCTTCTAAACTTAATTACCTCCCACCTCCAATACCATCACATTGGGGGTTAGGGCTCAACATGTGAATTGGGGGGTGGCAGTAGGGTCACAAACATTCAGTCCCTACCAAGAAGTGACAGCTCTAGTTATATATTGTTGTGTAAAACGTCTTCTCAAAACTCAGAGGCTTCAAACAATACAATTCTATTATATCTCAGGATTTTGTGGGTCAGGAATTTGAGCAGGGCTCAGCTGGGAGGTTATTCTGCTCCCCCTGGTATTTGCTGTGCTCACTCAGTGGTATCTGACTGGTCTGATCTGGGGGTTCAAGAAGTCTTCATTCATATGCCTGGAGCCTTGATGCGGATGGCTACAAGTCAAGGCTTGTGGGTCCCCTCCCTCTGCATGTGGTTTTAGGGCCTCCCTAGCAGGGTGTTCAGACTTACATGGCCACTTTGGGTTCCAAGTGCAAGTGGCCTCACTTGCCAAATAAACTGTTCAAAGACAATGGGTTTTGGGGACAGGTGATACATTTTGGACATGTTGAGTTTGGCATGCCTTTGAAATGTTGGGTTGGAGATGTTCAGTGTACAGTGCAAATATAGATCTGAAGCTTAATGAAGAAACTTAAGTCTCAGGTAGAGATTTTGGAGCCCTTGAAGTCTTCACTACTTCAAAGCCTTGAGAATAGATTGCAGAGACATGGGAGAGAATATAGAATGAGAGGAGGATCTGAAAACTAAACAACATTCATATTTTAAAGGATGGTCCAGAAGGACAAACCTGCAAAGCAGACTGACCAGGACCATACGGAGAACAAATAGAATGAGGAGAAAGGGAGACGTTCTGGAAGCAAGGGTAGTTATACATTTATAAAGGGGAATGGCGACAATTTCAAACATCTAGAAGGTAGGAGGATCAGAGGACATTATTGCTAAGAGCTTTAACACCAGGAAGACTGGGACTAATGCTGTCCCTTCCACTTGGTGGTTGTATGACATTGAGCAGACTCTTTAGTCCAGGCCTCAATTTCTTTACCTGTAAAATGAGGATACTAATAGTACCTATGCTATAGGGTTATTGTTTAAATGCATTAGTCCATATTATCAACATATATATTATAACTGATCTTTTTACTATTCTGTGCTTTAAAGGGTTTATGAAGGTCCACGGGTTTGGTGACTAGAAGATGTTTGAGCTTAGAACAGTTTGCTGACAATGTTTAAGCTACATAGCTTGACAGCAAATGTTACAGAGTGGTAAATTCCACTTTAACAAACTTGAAGGAATCTCACGATTTCCCTTATGATTGCATTTTGGTATCCTGGGGTACCTTAAAACGAATAGTGATGAATATTTTTACAGCCTCTAGTGCAGTTTTAGGTTAGTACTACTTTTCCCTCTGACAACTTTTTTCCTTTACATGTACATTAAGGATTTCTTGGATGTGGAGTGGGTGTTGGGACACAAAGGTCAGGCTGGCACTCATTTGTTTTTGTAAATAAAGTTTTATTGGAACACAGCTAGTTCTCTTCATTTATGTTTTGTCTGTGGCTCCTTTCATGCTCCAACAGCATAGTTGAATAGAGATAATATGGATAACAAAGCCTAAAATATTTACTATCTGGTCCTTTAGGAAAAGAAATGGTGCTTATGCTTTCTTAGGCTTCCTGTTTCTGCTTCTGTTTTCTACAGTGTTTTCCCCTCTCCCGGCTGTTACTTCTATTTTGCTTGTCCCTGAGAACCTAGAATGCAAAAGCACTACGGCTGAAGGAGTGAAAAACACTACACCAAAGCAAGGAAGGTTTTCTTTCATAGATTGACTTCCAAAAGGACAATAACTTTTGAGTGTACCTGATCTACAGATATTTCTGCTGTTGTTGGTGTTGTGTCATAGATTTTATTGAAACCGAAGTGGAAACCATTGTTACTGGTAGCTCAGTAATTAGGGCCTAGTTCTAACTTTTCTTTCCAGATCACTGGTAAGGCTGCATTTATTCAGATGGCATTCTTTTTTCTTTTCTCCCAGCAAAGGTTCTCAGAGGGCCTAGAAATGGCATAAATCGGCTAGATAATACAGAGACTGTTGCTCTGGGGCTTTGTCCAGGTGAGATGTGAGAATCAGGCCATCTTTTCAGAGTTATGTTGGGAATTGCTTGGATTTTGGATCTGGTTACCCCTGAGGGGTAAAACCATCTTTTGTTTGGAGGGAGGCACATTCATGCTTATTTAAAGCCCCACTGGTTATTTAATGCATTTCTCTGGGCTACAGATTATTCTTGTCTAGGGCACCAAGGGTTTTGAGAAAGATAACAGAGGTGTGTAATTTATTCTCTAATCATAGGCTGAATCATTTTCAACAGAAGCCCAACATGTGGAGATAACTGTTATTTTGTTTACTTTTGGAATGTGTGTGTGTGTGTGTGTGTGTGTGTGTGTGTGTGTGTCTCGGCAGCTACGATTAAAAATCAATCTACTTAGTCACACATCACCACTTCACACCCACCTTCTTTGTCCCCAAACAAGCCAAAATTAGAAGGTACAAAGGAAATGTACCATTTCTAGGACAGGGTAGAGAAAAGTCATCTCTTAGGGCTAAGGACAGCTGGGCCTAGCAAAATTAGAAAGAAACATTTGTTGGCAATGTTCTCGTCTTTCAGACTCATAGAATGTGGAATGTGAGAGCTGAAGAGATCCTGGGGTCCTGGAATCTACTGCCCACAATCCCAAGATCACAGATAAGAAAATCAGGGCCTAGAGGCTTTATCATCTCTCTGCTTTTCACTCCTTTCTGTCGCTTCCATCTGCTCCTCTTTTTCTTCAAGCTCCTGTCCAAAATAAATTTGTTCTAAGAAATGGCTTGAAATGTGGTCAGGTTAGCTTATCAATAATGAAACCCTGTTAAATTGAGACCTCTTGCTGGGGACTTGTCATTTCTTGGTTCAAACCTAATGCAAAAGGAATAAACCTCTTAAGGATTTTCAACATCCTGGAGGGCAGTTTTTGGTAGGGTGTTAGGAAGGCTATCTTAGGTCCAGTTCTCAGAAAGTAGATTTTGAGATAAAAATTCCAGTGGGGGAATGGGACAGGAAAGAGAAGGAGGCCGCATGAGTGTGTGATGCCGGGAAAAGTCATGCAGAGGGTCATATGAGCTCAGTTCCCCAGAGGAGCTCTGGAATAGTTTAGGTCCCACCTTTGACTTGACCTAGTCAAGGGGCAAGGGAGCAGAGGTGTTTGTCCTCCTACATCTGTCAGTTATTAAAGAGCAGCTGTGGCGTGGGGTGAGTGGGAGGCTCAGTTCTCCACCCTGTAATGAATTACAGTAACCTGAGAGTGGCCTTCCGAAAAGGAGTCACACTGTTGTATCACTAGAGGGCAAGGGCATCTGAGGGGACCTGGAAAGAGTTCTGACAGTATCTCTGCAGACACTTTCCTGCTACCTTCAAATCATGTTACAGGATGTATCCTCTGGTTCCTAAGCTCATTAGATAGACTCAATGATTGAGTCTTAGCTTCTTCAGTCTTTGGAATTTTTATTCTAAAATAGAGTTGAGGAAATGAAGTTTTCACTTACAGTAAACCAGGCATAAATCCAGATATTTAGTTGGCAGACTTTCTGTCCTGCCTATCTTAGGGAGTATCAGTTTCCAGTAAGGAAACAATTAAAAAAAATAGCATATAGTCCAAGTAGCAATTGAAAGGTAAATAGCAATGCAGTGATTGTTCTAAGCCTTATATCTAATTACCAAGTACATGATGGTGGTTATTTTTGTCCAGATTTGACTTCATTGCCCAAATCATAACTCTAAAAGGAAGAATGGAAAAGCAAGGGGAATTATCTGTTCATGTAAAGCAGAGGGCTGGTGGGGTAGAGGAGAGACAGGAAAAAAATGACAAAGGTGGGCTCATCGAGAGGGGCCACTGCATCAACATAAGGGTCTCCCAGGAAGAAGACAGGAACAGCTGGTATTTATTGAGCCTTCAATATGCTCCAAGCTCAGTTCTAAGGGATTCTTAATGAATTAACCCTTTAAACCCCACAGTGATACTGTGAGGAAACAGAAGAACTTGTTGGAGGTCACACCATTAGTAAGTGGCAGAGCTGGGATTCGAATCCAGACCTGCTGGCTCCTGAGTTGGGCCACAGTGTTTCAGGTGCTTAGTTGGATTTGGTGTCTGCCTGTTAGGTATGAAACTCTTCTTTTGCAGTCTAAATAACATGAACTCCACCTTTATTCTCTGCATAGAGCTTAGCTTTCTTTCTTTCCTTTTTTGTTTTTAAATAGATTTTTAAATTATTCATGGAATGCACCAATACATATAAAAAGTTTAAGTTAAAAATCATAGAAAAAAAAAACAAGCCATCATTTCCTTTGATCAACACCCCTGTTCCTGTTCTTTCCCTGTTTCCCACTCTCACTGGTATCCATTTAGTGTGTATCATTTCAGATCTTTAAAAATACATTTAGATGCTCATTACGTGTTCTTTGAAAAAATATAGTATTTTGTACTTTTTATTTAAAAAAGAAAACACATGAAGTATATGATACCATAGTTTAGAGGTCCCCAAACTTTCTTGGCTTAAGGCTCTTAGTATTAGTAATGTTTCCCACCCTTCTGTGGCAGACATAGCCAATCTATCATGGCATAGCAGACACAGCCCACCCGTCATGGAGCGGCAGACATAGCCAATCGATCATGGCTCTCATTCTCACCAAGCCTTCACTCAGTCTTGGAACCCTCCTTTCAACCCTGGGAGATCACCACTGACTAACTGTTTGGGCACAGAAAATGGAACTTACCTGTCATCCCTGGAGGGAGAGAGGGTGGAGAAGTAGCTTGAAGTGAGGCTGAGAAGGGCTAAGGAGTTCAAAGGATGCCAGGCAAGGAGAATTCAGAAAACATTTATATTTCAGAATTTATTGGTAAAATGACAGGTGGTTTTCCTCTGTGATATAGGAGCAATAGGCACTGACCTCTGGCTGCTGTTATTTGTTTTCCTGCCTTAGTTCTAAGTTATTTATTTATATAAAAGTAATTTCATCACTAGACACTCCTTTTATTATTCTCCATGAGTCCCATATGTTGAAAGATGCGGTCTACCTATTAAACTGTACTTATTAAGAAACAACAACAGCATCAGGTAATAGGCATTTATTATTTTTTCACATGCCAGCCACTGTTTGAGTGTATTATATTTATTAGCTTTTTATTAACTTTAAAAATACTTACAATAACCCCATGAGGGTAAGTACTATTACTACTCCCATTTTATAGTTTTTGAAATTGAGACTCAGAGTGGTTGAGCATTTTGCATATGGTTATATAGCTAGTAAGTGGTGAAATCAGTACATTTCCCACCATTCCATTCTAACTGTGTAAAGGACACGCATAATTTATGATTAGAAGGAGATAACCAAAAGTAGAAAATGTTTTCCAGGAGCCAGAAGGAAGGGAGGAAATGGGGAAATAATTGTTTAATAGGTGTAGAGTTTAAATTCTTCAAGATCAAAAGAGTTATGGATGGATGGTGGTGATGGTAGCACACCATTATGAATGTATTTAATACTCCTGACCTGTACACTTAAAAATGGTTAAGATGGTGAATTATATGTTATGCGTATTTTACCACAGTAAAAAAGTTGGGGAAAGAAAAGATGACCAGGGTTTACAAAATGAATTGAAATAATTTTGGCCATAAGCAAAGAAACTTGGTATTTTAGTTTGTCTGTGAAACATGTTAGGAGTAAATGTATGATTTTCTCTTAGATTCTTCATGATGTTGAAATAGTTGAGAGACCACCATTCTTGTTTTTGAAGACCGTGGAGATCTGACATTCTGAATTGGAAACTACTGATTTGCCCACTCAATTTTTTAGTTCCTGGGGAAAGAGGGATTGTTCCTTGAGGAGAATAATACATTTCAGAGCAGGCATGTTCATCTTGCAGCCCAGGATGGCTTTGAATGTGGCCCAATACAAATTCTTAAAACATTGTAAAATTTTTGTGACCTGTTTTTTGAGCTCTTCAGCTATCACTAGTGTTATTGTATTTTATATGTGGTCCAAGACAATTCTTCTTCCAGTGCGGCCCAGGAGAAAGGTCTGTGCTTTGGCATCTCCCTGCATGGTGTCTTACCATTTGTTCATGGGTAATCTTAGGCAAGTTGTTTAACATCTGAGCCCCAGATTTTTCATCTGTAAATGAGTGATAGCCCATGGGAACTATTGGAATAGCACCTGGCACTTAGTAAGCACTCAGCAAATGCTAGCTCTTACTCAACTTTATAGCTTTGCATTACATCAAACAATAGTGATAATACAGGACCTTGAGACTTACTGGGTGACAGAAATGATACAGAGCAAGTTGTAAGCACTCAACTGACAAGTTTCCTCTTTTTTACTGTCCAATATCAAGCAGGGTGAGGGGCATCCTTAAATGAGGGTTCCCTGACCTCTTGGTAGATACCCCATGCCACCTCTCTTATTGTCTTTTAAACTTCAGGTTTAAAAGTGACGCTTCCTGACATTCCCTGAGTGGCTTCAGGGACATCATGGTTAGTGATATCAAAAGCTGCACAGCTCTCAGCATGTCAAAGTGACTGTTACACATGGTATGAAGAGAGCTGGCCACTGGGCCAACATGCTGTCTGCTTCAGACGCTTGTCAGTGACACAGTTCTGGGGTGCCCAGGTCTTTGAGCTCCTTTGTTTTGTGGTAGAGCTGAATTTCCTTCTTGATGACCTCAGGCCTCTGTAATAAGACATTTAAAATCACTTGTTTCCCCCCACAAAGTAAGGATTGCCTCTGTGTGTGATGGGGCTCCTGCTGACTTGGCCCACTATTAAGCTGAAGGGAGGCTGCCTGAAAGGGCAGCAGGGTGTTGTCTTGATGGTGTCTTGGACTGTGACTCTTTGAGGTCATAGATGTCAGTCTTTAGCTGTCTGTGGCTTGCCCAGAGCACTGGAGCTCAAAGAATCACGTACAAGTCAATTAGAGCCACTAGAACATCACATTTAAGTGCATGTCCTCTTCCTTGTCCTTCTTTCCTAGCAACTATATGACTCAAGTACTACTTGAGTAAATTCTACTCAGGTAGTAGTAATTCCCTAATTTATACCCTGCCTGTGGTATTGTTACTGCCGGATTGTTCATGTTGATCTTCAGAGGGTAGAACCTGGAATAATATCTATGGGCTACAAGGCTGTATTTTGGAAAAAGAACATCTTTATTAAATTCCTTTTAGTAATTGAGTATGCATCATATGGTCCAACCATTTGACCCACAATCTCTCTTTTTTTTCCCCAGCACTGGCTTGAACCTAACAAGTCCATCTCCAAGCAAATGAAATGTAAGTGTCAATCTGTGGGTTCACTTTTGCTATGAAATGTCCAAAGATAGATTCTGTTCCTTGACAGAGTTTCCCCTGCCAGGGAAGACATGGCTGGAGTGGCAGGTCTGTGGGTGGGTAAGGGCTTCTCTCTTCCAGTGAGAGCTGTGTGACTTCTCTCTTATGTGCTGGCCCTGGTCCTCCTGGCTGTCACTGTTCCTATAGTCTCCTGTGTCTCTTCCCCTCCCCACCATCTTATCCTCATATTTCATATTTGAATAGGGAAATTATATATAGTTAAATATCTGTTAAACATACTCACCAGGTACCTGGTTCCTTCTGATTATGGGTGGGCTAGTAAACGGTTCAGGGCGCGAGGTTCAGTCTTAGAGGTGGGGATGAGAGAAGCAGGTGTATTTTGAAACTAAAATCTTTTTGGTAACTTTACTGAGGAGTGTATTACTCTTTTCTACCCTTCAAATTCTCCAACATAAATATTTCTTCTGGATAATTGTTTCCAAGGTCTGGTATTCTGACCACACCTCCTCCAAGCCCTTTTCTAAAAGAGCTGTTGGGGAAGTCAGGTTGGGAAACCTCTCTCTAGAATACCTGGTCATCCACTTGAGGTGTTGTGATGCAGGTGTGGGCTAGTGGTCCTGGGTAGGATATTGTTTTGTCCTGGTCACCGGTGCCAGGCTATAGTCAACTTGCTTTTATTTATCGTTTGGAGGAAATTCATTGCCTGCCCTAAAATCCATTTATCCCTCCATGCTAACTTTCCTGGGGCTCTGAAATGTGGGTGATAAATCAGCTTCTCATCGGAGATCAGGTTAGCACATATGTCACTTGGCATCATTCAGGTGATTCTTTTCTCTTTTCAAATATGAAGAAATTATTCCAGGCAGGGTTTTTAAGTGGGAAAAGGAAGAAACTGAGTATGGATGGCATACTAGCAACCGACATACCTATTTCTTAACTCTCTTCACCCCCTTGCTCTCACTCCCTTTTCCCCTGTCCCTCCTCCCCTCCTCATCTTCCCCTTTCTATTTCACCCCTTCCCTCTCCCATCTCTCAAGAGCAAACTGGCCAGATTGGGAAAGACAGCTGGATAGCCAGACAGCTAATGCCTGTGGCTACTGTGGTCAACAGGTGCTGTGGGGAGGTGGCAATAAAGATGTGTCAGGTGAAAATGGGGACAGCAGTGTGTGGGAGGTCCAGAGAGGCCAGGCTGTTGGGGTGACGCTGGGGTAGAGTTGGGACAAGTATCTGATAGTAAGTAGCTACACAAGAGGTATTGGGAAGCTCTGTGTAGAATGACATGCAGGATAATGAGAATGAACTAATATGTCTGAGGAAAACATAGCTGATGCCTAGCTGTTATCCCTTAACTGCCAAGTTCTGATATTCTTGTTTACATATTTTAAAATATTTAGACAATTTCCCGGTAAACTTATTTATAGTAAATTGTTCTTTGGTGTTAGTTCTTAAATGTCATGAAATAATTTCCTTAGGCTGCACACAATTTTGAAATGTAAATCTACCTCTAAAGTAAGATGTATTTCAAACTTAATAGAAGAAAAAAAATTTATGAACAATTTGCAGTATAAGAGCTTTGTCTCTATAATTAGCGAATCTGAGCAACCAACTCAAATTTATAGTGTTTTATAAAAGTGCTGTAAAGGTTGACATACAACTACTGGCCAATTTCAATCTAATGACAAATGGAATCTAAATCTGAAAAAAAAAAAAAAAAGATTGTGTGAAAGTCAGTTTCTAAACCAGATGCAGGAGCTCACCCATGGTCTTGTCCTGCAAGTCTATACATGCTGCCCTCCTGTAGTCCTCTCCCTCGGCCTCTTCACTGGTTGTCTCTGAGTACTTTTTATTCACCCCTGGGACAGGCCAAAGCTGCTTGGCCTCTTCCATGCCCTGCCCTGCTTCAGCCTCAGGGAAACTTGTGGACTCTAGCTAAGGCTCCTTTTCTGCTTACACGCAACCTGCTGCTGTGTCTTCAGTAGTCTCCAAAGTTTCAAATAGAACACTTTCCTAAAAGGAACCTCAGAATTTCTTTGTCTTGCCCCTACCATCACTTCATTGAGCCAAGTCTAGGGTGCTGAGGGATGTTGGATTCCTTCTCAGAGCTCCAGATAGCGTCTTAAACTGGGTGTTCCTTCTGGATCTCTCCAAGCTCTCCACCTGCCCACCTTCCCTACCCTCTACCCTCAACTAAAAATGGCGATTGTCTTTGGATACTAGGTTAATATCCGAAAAAGGTAACTTTCTTAAACCCAATTGGTGACTTTTTCAAATATAATGGAAAAAACAGTGCTTTTATTTATGACAGTAATAACAAGTAAAAACATCAATTTCTTGTAAATAAATGTAATGAGGAGTGTTCAAGATCTGTATAAATAAAACAGTGACATTTTACTGGGGAGTCACTGTAGAGTAGATAAAAAAGATGCCAGTAAAACCAAGACGTCTCATGTTTCTGGTTCATATTGTTAAAATCAGTTCTTCACAAATTAATATATACATTCAATAATTTTCAAATAAAAATTTCCATGAGATTCTTGATGGCATGTAATAAACTTATTCTAAGTCTCATTTGCAAAATAAAATGCTCTAGACCAGTATATAAATATGTAAAGAACAGTGGGGTTCTTGTTCTATTAGATAACAAATCAAGGCCTAACCCGATACATGGGATTAATTCCAAATAGCCCAATGTATTTAACAACCTATAGAAATTATAAAATATTTTTTATAATTACAGAGTAGAACAGGGCTTTGTAAGGAAAACCTAAAACCCAGAAGCAACAAAACAAAATGCCGAAAAATTTGTGCAAAAATTAAACTTTCATATCAGAATATTTGGTTTATTCATGGCACAGAGTGTATTCTCATAGGCATTTGTTGAATTAATGTCTATAAAATGAATTATAAACAAGTTGAAACACAAGGAAAATAATGGGGCAGCATTTGCCAAATATATACTAGGTAGTAATATGCAGAAATTATAAAGTGAAATTCTATGTACCCAAGGATAAATAACTCAATAGAAAAATGTGAAAAGACACAAGGAATAAAAATAACTGGCCAATAAAATCATAAACAGATGCTCATTATCAGTAACTAGGAAAATGCAAATTAAAACTAGATATTTTTATTATACTGATAAAATTATAAATACTGATAATATCCTGTTGATGAGGGTGAAATGCGTAAAGCCATTTGTGAGGGAAATTTGGCTGTATCTTTCAAGATTAAAAATGTCTGTCTCTTGATCCAACAGGGTAATATCTACGAATCTATCTAAAGCAAAATTTATTCCAGCACTGGTATATATTTTGCAAAGATGTCCATTGCAACCTTGCTTATAACTTTGAGAACTGGAAGCAATAAAAAGCCCAGCAATTTTGGCAAGGCTAAATAAATAGCCATCAAAAGGAATGAAGGCAGGCATGTGTTAATGACACTGAAAAGTTTATAGATATGTCAGAGTTAAAAAAAAGCAAGTAAAAATACCACATGTAGAATGACCTATTTACATAAATGGGTTATTTTATGTGAATATATAAGTGCATAGATGAAGGGCTGCAAAGATGTGAACTAACTTGATTACCTCTGGGGAAGAGAGTAGGGTAGAATGAGGTAAGGATCTCACATTTTATTATATATAGTTATATTTAACTCAGGTATTTTACAATGAGAATATTTTTTATATCATAAAAGGAGAGAAAGCTTTATGCAAAAATCAAGAAAAAGAAGAGAGGAAAGAAAAAAGTGCATTATGTATCAAGCATGTACTATATGAGAAGAGACCTAGATGAAAAAAAGCCTGCTTCTTACTCCTGGCTGGTGCCTGACTAGCTCAGCAGGGTGGTTAAGATCTTCTTGCTCTATTTACTAGGCACGGTGGTGCTGCCAAGCACCCAGAGGGACAGGGGTGCTTGGAAATACCTTCTGCATGCAAATCAGGGTGGGGAGAACCCCCAGCCTTTGCATTCATGGTTTGATGCAGCTGTTAAGAGCATGGTTGAGTCAAGTTGCTGACTGATGTCTGTAGAGTTCCCTCCCTATAGTTTTGATGGCTCTTCCTGGAAGCCTGTAATTTCTGTCTCAAATGGTGATATTTGTGTGGCATTCCTTAGCTTTCCAGCACCCCTTGTGGCTGGTTTAATGAACAGTCAGTCCCCTTGCTGCTGAAGGATTTTGTCAATGGGAACATACCATATTTTTCCCTGTATAATGTACATGTTTTTTTGCCCAAATTTGTGAGAGAAAAATAAGTATGTGCATTATACACAGGTAGTACTAATTCCATGTCTATATAAATGTTTAAGTCTTTTATTTATGCTATGAGTTAAAAGTATAACTCTAGAAACCAATAATGATGACTGTATGCAAAATAACACCCTGGAATATGATAACTATTTTTCTTTAATTCTTAAATTTATTGAGGTGACATAGGTTAATAAAAATTATATAGGTTCCAGGTACACAATTCTATAATACATCATCTGTGTGTTGTATTATGTGTTCACCACTCAGAGTCAGTTCTTCCATCACCATACATTTGTCTCCCCAACCCTCCTCCCCCACCCCTTCCCACCTTACACTCAGGTAACCACTAAACTATTGACTGTGTCCATGAGTTTTTGTTTGTTTGTTGCTTTCAGTTTTATATTCCATATGTGAGTTACAAGGTTGGACAGTTAACTTTGCAAACTCATCCTAGAAAAAAATGCTACATATTTCATTGCTGAATATCACTAGGGTCACCATTGAAGGACTCCTCTTGGGAAGCTATGTACCAATGCCAGCGCCTAGTCCACCCTTCAAAACAATTTTGGAACTCTTTTACTGGAATGGCCACTAGAGCTGTTGTGATACTCAAAATCTGACAATTAAGTTTGCAAACTTGCCACTGTGAGTTGGCAGCACTGCACAAACAACTCAGTAAGGTGTCATAACCTTGGTAAGTTGTTTGTACAGTGCTGCCAACGTAAGTGCATGGTGGCAAGTTCACGAACTTAACTCTCAGATTTTGGGATGACAACTCTGATGGCCATTCCAGAAAAGGAGTATTAAAATTGCTTTGAAGGGTGGACTAGGCGCTGGCATGGGTGCATGTCTTCCCAAAGTGGGTCCTTCAAATATGACCATAGTGATGTTCAGCAATGAGGTATGTAGCACTTTTTCTAGGATGGGTTTGAGAAATTAATTGTCTGACCTCGTGTGTTAAAAAATAAATGCTAAAATTTTATAATAATGCAAAAATCAAGGACCTAAATATAAACAACTAAAATTTTGAATTAAAAAATTAAAATTAAAGATTATTCCCCCTGAAAGTTTGAGCCAAAAACCTGAGTGCTCATTGCTCATGGGCGTGCATTATACATAGCAAAATACGGTACTTTCTGAGAGAGAGGGAGAGGGAAAGAGAGAGAAGTAGCAGCATAGATTTTGCTCTGGTGCAAGGAACAGAAGGAGAAAAACCACAGGTCCCATACCCTTTCATGAGGCCAGTTTGGATTTCTGACTCCCAACTCTGTTCTCCTGATTACTCCCCTTGCTGAGTTAAATTAGTTTACTAAGGCTGCCGTAACAAGGGCTGGGAATAAATAGGAACTTACTCTCTCACAGTTCTGGAGGCTAGAAGTTCAAAATCAAGGTGTCAGCAGCAACATGCTCTCTCTGGAGGCTCTAGGGGAGGATGCTTCCTTGCCTCTTCCAGTTCTGTTTTTTTTTCTTGGTCAATTTATTTTATTGTTATAAATCATTTGCATATTTGTAAAGGGGAAAATTCATTGGAGTCAAATAATTTTCTCTAGCCCATTTCTACCTCTCTGTTTTAAAACCAATACTTTAATCTTCTAGTATTTTCCACTAGTTAATTTTCTTCAAATAAGTTTTTATTGAGGCATAGTTGACATAACAGTATATTAGTTCTAGGTGTGTAATATAATGATTTGATATTTGTACATATTGCAAAATGGTCATTATAATAAGTCTAGTTAACATTCATTACATTTTTTTCTTGTGATGAAAACTTTTAAGATCTATTTCCTTAGCAACTTTAAAATATGCAATACAGTATTATTAACTGTAGTCACCAGGATGTACATTACATCCTCAGGAATTACTTATAACTGGAAGTTTGTACCCTTTGACCCTTTATACCCATTTCTCCCAGCACCTTCCTCTGCCTACCACCAAGCTGTTCTCTGTACCTATGAGCTCTTTTTTAAGATTCTGCATGTAAGTGAGATATAAATGAGAGTATACAGTATTTGTATTTTTCTATCTAACTTATTTTGCCAAACAGAATGTCCTCAAGGCCCATCCATATTATTGAATGGCAAGATTTCATCATTTTTTATTGCTGAATAATATTCTACCACCCACACATACATATCACATTTTTATTTTTTTTTAATTAAAAAAAATTATTGTTAGACTTACTGGGATAACATTGGTTGTCAAGAATTACATAGGTCCAGATGTACAATTCTATAGTGCGTCGTCTGTCTGTTGCATTGTATGGTCACCACCCAGTGTGAGTTCTCTTTCCATCACCATATATTTGGTTCCCTCTCCCTTTTCTCCTGCCTCTTCCCCCTTGCCCTCAAATAACCCTTAACCCTACCAGACCCCTGTACCGATTTTTTGGTAATTTCTGAATCTGCCGCTATACTGCTATACCTAATTTTCGGTACTTTGCCTAGTAAGTGAAAAAAAATGACTCCAAGTCCATCTTATTCTAACCACTTGTTTGCATGTGACTAACATTTTTCTATATCATGTTGGTTTTTTCTCTTTAATGCTCAGGAGCCCAGGTATAGGGAACAGTTAGGTTCAGGGCCTCAGGTCTGGTAGGTTTAAACTATTGATTGTGTCTATGAGTTTTTTAATTTGATTTTTCTTTTTTTTTTAAATTCATTTTTATTGTTAGACTCATTGGGGTGACAACTATTAACAAGGATTACATAGGTTTCAGGCATACAATTCTACAGTGCATTGTCAACTTGTTGTATAATAAGTTCACCACCTTAATTTGATTTTTCTTGGTTGCTTTCAGTTTTATATTCCACATATGAGTGAAGTCATGGTTCTTCTTTTTTTCTGTCTGGCTTATTTCACTTAGCATCATGATCTCTAGGTTCATTCATTTTGTCCCAAATGGCAGTATTTCATCTTTTCTTACAGCCGAGTAATATTCCATTGTGTACATGTACCACAGCTTCTTTATCCAGTCATCTGTCGCAGGGCACTTTGGTTGTTTCCATGTCTTGGCCACTGTGAACAGTGCTGCAGTGAACTTTGGGGTACATAAATCTTTGTGGACAAAGGTTTTCAAGTTTTTGGGGTAGATCCCCAGAAGGGGGATTGCTGGGTCATATAGTAACTACATTCCCAATTTTCTGAGGAACCTCCACAAGGTCTTCCATAGTGGTTTTGCCAATTTGCATTCCCACCATCAGTGTGCAAGTGTTCCTTTTTTTCTACACCCTCTCCAGCACTTACTATTCCTTGTCTTGTTGATAACAGCCATTTTCACAGCTGTGAGGTGATATCTCATTTTAGTTTTGATTTGCATTTCCCTGATAGCTAATGAGGTTGAGCATTTTTTTCATATGTTTGCTGACCATTTGTATTTCTTCGTGGGACAAGTGTCTGTTTAGGTCCTCTGTCTATTTTTTAATTGGGTTGATTGTTTTTTGTTGTTAAGTCGTATTGGTTCTTTATATATTTTAGGCATTAGACCTTTGACAGATGCATTCTTTGGAAATATTTTCTCCCATTCAGTTGGTTGGTTTTTTGCTTTGTTAATGGTTTCTTTTGCTGTGCAAAGCTTTTTAGTTTGATACAGTCCCATTCATTTATTTTTGCTTTTACTTCCCTTGCCTTTGAGGTCAGGTTCATGAAGTCTTCCTTGAGCCCTAGGTCAGTAAGTTTAGTACCAATGTTTTGTTCTATAGAGCTTATTGTTTCAGGTCCTATATGAAGGTCTTTAATCATTTTGAGTTCATTTTTGTATATGGAGAGAGTTCACAGCTCAGGTTCATTCTTTTGCATGTGTTTTTCCAGTTTTTCTAGCACCACCTACTGAAGAGGCTATCTTTTCCCCATTGCATATTTTTTGCTCCTTTATCAATTATTTGTCCATAAATTTGTAGATTTATTTCTGGGTTTTCAGTTCTGTTTCATTGGTCTATGTGTCTGTTTTTCTGCCAATACCAAGCCGTTTTGACTATTGATGCTTTGTAATATAAATTGAAATCAGGGAGTGTGATACCACCAGCCTTATTTTTTTAATGTAGTATTGCTTTGGCAATTGGAGGTCTTTTGTGATTCCATACAAATCTGATAATTTTAAAATCTGTTTTGTTAAAATATGATTGCGGAATTTTGATGGGAATTGCATTAAATCTGTAAATTGCTTTGGGTAATAAGGTCATTTTAACAATTTTAAGTCTTCCTATCCATGAATACAGAATATCTTTCCACTTCTTTGTGTCCGTTTCAATTTTATTCACAAGTGTCTTATAGTTTTCCATGTATAAGTCACATCCTTTGTTAAGTTAATTCCCAGGTATTTCATTCTTTTTGTTGTGATAGCAAAAGGAATTGACACACTCATTTCTTTTTCTGAAGATTCGTTGTTTGTATATAAGAATGCTGTTGGTTTTTGTACTTTGCGTTTGTATCCTTCGACTTTATTATATTCATTTATTGTTTCAAATAGTTTCCTGGTGGAGTCTTTGGAATTTTCTATATAAAGGATCATGTCACCTGCAAATAATGATAATGTGACCTCTTCTTTCCCAATTTGGATACCTTCTATTCCTTTCTCTTGCCTGATTGCTGTGGCTAGAACTTCCAGTAGTATATTGAATAGCAGTGGTGACAGGGGGCATTCCTGTCTTGTTCCTGATTTTAGGGGAATGGGCTTCAGCTTTTCCTTATTCAGTATGATATTAGTTGAGGGTTTGTCATATATGGCCTGTATTATGTTTATATATTTTCCTTCTGTATCCATTTTATTCAGTGTTTTGATCATAAATGGATATTGTATCTTGTTGAAAGCTTTCTCTGCATCAATTGCTATGACCATATGGTTTTTATCTTTTGTTTATGTGGTGTATCACATTGATTGATTTGCATATCTTGTGCTCCTGGGATGAATCCCACTTGATCGCGATGTATGATCTTTTTGATGCATTGTGGTATTCTATTTGCTAATATTTTTAGAATTTTTGCATCTGTGTTCATCAGAGGTATTGGTCTATAGTTTTCTTTTTTGTGTGTTGTCTTTACCAGGCTTTGGTATTAGGGTAATGTTGGCCTCATAAAATGAGTTAGGAAGTATTGCCTTATCTTCAATTTTTTGGAAGAGTCTGAGGAGTATAGGCATTAATTCTTCTTTGAATGCTTGGCAAAATTTGTTGGTGAAACTGTCTGGTCCAGGACTTTTGCCTGTAGGGAGGTTGTGGATAGTCATTTCAATTTCTTTGCTATTGATTGATCTATTTAGATTATCCAGTTCTTTTTGGTTCAGTCTAGGTAGGCTATAGGTTTCTAGGAACTTGTCCATTTCCTCTAGGTTTTTAAATTTAGTGGCATTAAGCCCTTCATAATATTTTCTTATAATCCTTTGTATTTCTGTGGTATCAGTGGTAATTTTTAATTTTGGATATTTGTGCCCTTTCCTTTTGCCCTTTGGTTAGTCTAGCCAGGGGTTTGTCAAATTTTGTTGACTTTTCTCAAAGAACTAGTTCTTTGTAGCATTTATTTTTCCTATTGTCCTTTTGTTCTCTAATTGGTTTAGCTCTGCTTTAATTTTTATTATTTCTTTCCTTCTGCTGACTTTGGGTATTGTCTGTTCTTCTTTTTCTAGTTCTTTAAGATTGGATGTTAGGATGTTTACTTGTAATTTTTTGTTTGTTTCTTAAGATAGGCCTGCAATGATATAAATTTCTCTCTTATTATTGCTTTTGCTATGTCCCAGTAATTTTGATATGTTGTATTTTCATTGTCATTAGTTTCTATATATTTTTAAATCTCTTCTTTTATTTCTTTGATCCAGTCATTTTAAAATAAGATGTTGTTTAATCTCCATGTGTATGTGGTTTTTTTCTGCTTTCCTTTTACAGTTGATCTCCAATTCCAGAGGTTTATCGTCTGAGAATACACTTGATATGATTTCAATCTTCTTGAATTTGCTGAGGCTAATTTTGTGTCCCAGCATGTGGTCCATCTATCCTTGAGAATGTTCCATGTGCACTAGAAAATAAGGTGTAATCTTTTTTTTGCTGAATGAAGTGTCCTGTAAATGTCAATTATGTCCAGCTGCAATGTGTCATTTAGAGCTGATATTTCCTTATTTATTTTCTATTTGAATGATCTGTCCGTGGCTGTTAAGGGGATGTCTAGGTCTCCTACGATGATTGTGTTTTTGTCAGTTTCTCCTTTCAGATATGTTAGTAGTTGCTGTATATATTTTGTTGCTTCCTGATTGGGAGCATATGTATCAATTATTGTCAAATCTTCTTGGTGTTGCATTGTGCCATTTATCACTATGTAATGTCCATATTTGTCTTTTGTTATCTTTTTTAACCTGAAGTTTGTTTCATCAGACATCAGCATGACAACTCCTGCTTTTCTCTGGTTACCATTTGCTTGGAATATTGTTTTCCTTCCTTTCACTCTGAGTCTGGGTTTGTCCTTAAGGCTGAGATCTATCTCTTGGAGACAGCATATGGATGGGTTTTGTTTTTAATCCAGTCTTCTACTCTGTGTCTTTTTATTGGTCAGTTGAGTCCATTAACATTTAGAGTAATGATTGATATATGAGGATTTCCTATGATCATTACTTCCTTTTTAAAAATTTATTACTTTTTAATGTTTGTTTCTTTATTGTTGTCACATCTCTATTCCATTGATTCTGATGTTTCATTTCAGGTTGGAGAGCCTCTTCCAGTATTTCCTGAAGTGCCGGTCTCATGCTAGTGAATTCCCTCAGTTTCTGTGTGTCTGAGAAGGTCTTTATTCCTCCTCCACATCTGAAGGATAATTTTGGTGAATAATTTATTCTTGGCTGGAAGTTTCTCTCTTTTAGAGTTTTGAATGTTTGATTCCACTCCCTCCTGGCTTGTAGAGTTTCTGCTGAGAAGTCTGATACCAGCCTGATGGGTTTACCTCTAAAGGTTATAGTTCCTTTTTTCCTAGCTGCTTTGAGAATGGTCTTTTTGTCTTTGGTTTTTGACATCTTCAGTACAATGTGTGTTGGAGAAGATCTGCTAGGGTGTAGGTATCTAGGGGACCTATTTTGTTCTTGAATTTGGGGTTCCAGATCTTTCCATAGGTTTGGAAAGTTCTCATCTACTATTTGTTTGAGTATGTTCTCTGTAGAGTGCTCTGCTCCTTCTTCCAATCCTATTATCCTGATGTTGTTTTGTCTCATGGAGTCAGATAGTTCTTGCAGAGTTCTTTCAATCCTTTTGGTTCTGTATTCCCTATCTTCCTCTTTCTTAGATGTTTCTATGTTCTGATCTTCAATATCACTAATTCTTTCATCCATCTGGTTGACGCTGTTTTCTATGGCAGTTATTTTATTTCTCACTTCTTTTATTGTATTATTTATCTCTGAATTTCCATCTCGTTCTTCCTTATAGTTTGAATTATTTTGTTAAGCTGTTTCTTTTGTTCATGAATTTCCTTTCTGAAATCATTCATCTCAGCTATTGTGTTTTGCCAGTATGTTTTCATTTCTCTGAGAACCTTTAGAATGGCTGTTTTATATTCTCTATCAGTTAGTTTATAAATTTCTATATCTATAAGATCTTTTCCTGGAGATTTTTCATCTTCTTTCTTTAAATCCTGAGGTACTCACATTGTCTATTGTGTCCTTTTTTTGGCATGAGGACTTTTTTTCCAGCAGTGCCCAGCAGATCACTTTATTTCTCTGATTTTTTTTGTGGCATCTTGCTTTGGAGAAGAAAGTAGGTGGCACTGAGGGGCAAGTTTTGGGAGAGAGGGGAGGTGTTTAGGCCGTATCTCTGTTCTGCACCAGTGTTTGGAGGTGGGGCATGGCAGTCCATGGTCTCTTTGCTTCCTGCAGTTTGTTGGGGAAGCTTCAGGTGTTTTCTTGTGATGCATGGATTTCTCAGTCATGTCTGTGCCACTTGGGGTTTCTCTTAGAAAGATATTAGTGGATTTAGGGACCACCCTAACCTAGTATGACTTCATCTTATTAATTTCATTTGCAAAAACCCTATTATCCAATAAAGTCACATTCTGAGGTTCTGGGTGGACACAATTTTTTTTTACACTATAAAAATCTCAGTACTAAGTTACATAAGTAACTGAATTTATCTGTTATTATTATTACTAGTTGATTTACACCTACCAACATGACTCCTGAGGGGCCAGTTAATTACATAACATCCATAGCAAGCAGGTGCATGGATCTCTTGCCTTCAGTTTCATATACTTTTGCTAACGTTTTTTTGGCTAAAATTTTTAGGTCACTCTACCTGAGGCCCAGGCAGCAAAGCTCTTCTTTAGAAGCAGGACTGCCAAATATCTCTTCATATGTGTGCCTATTTCATCCCCACTTCTTTCTGAGAAATTATAATCCCCCCATCACCCTTCAAACTAAGATCTAGGACTAGGTCAATGTGAAGGGCTCTACCTAATCCATGTCAGTTTCTTTTTCAGTCTTTAGAATAAGAACTCCTGTGGGTTGAGGACTTAGGCCTCAGGCAGTTTGTTGAGTGTTTTACGTCATTAACTCATAATCATTCTCATCAAAGTCTCTCTATCAGGGGTTAGTAACTTACGGCCCCTAGGCCAAACTCATCCTGGCACATGGTTTTGTATGGCTTGTCAGCTAAGAATAGGTTTCATATTTTTAAATGGTTGGGAAAAGAAGCAAAAGACAGCATTTCATGACATATGAAGATTATATGAAATTCAGATTTCAGTGTTTTATTGGAACACAGCTGTGCCTGTTTGTTCACGTTTCTGTGGTTGCTTTCACACTACAAAAGCTGAGTAGAGTAGTTGAAGCAGAAACATGGAGGCCCACAAAATTGATAATATTTACTGCCAGGCCCCTTACAGAGCAATTTTGCTGATCCCTATTTGAGGTTCTTTATTCCATTATTATCATCATTTTATAGATGAGGAAATGAAAGCTGAGGGTTTTAAGTTTGGCCATAGCAATTTGTCCATGTGGTGAATTTGAGATTAGGTGTGTTGGACGCCAAAATCCCTGTTAGAGCTGTTCCTGAATAGCATAGGCAGGCAGAGAACTCTAAGAACAAGTATTCGTGAGGCAGCTGCTCAGTATCCAGTGTCCCCAAAGAGAGTTCTTAGAGTGTGACTTCACTCAATGCATGCATGTGTGGGCGTGCTCGTGTGTGTGATTAAAGCGTAAGAGAGAACTCTAACAGGAGGAGGATGAATTAAATATAATTTTAATAAAACCATCTCTGCTTTGAATGTAGTGGCAACACAGTGCTAGTAGGATCTTGGAGGCTGCTAGTTGTCATTCAGTAAAAGAGTGATGAGATTATCACTGCTGTTGATATTATAGTAACAGTTGTCACTGAATAATAATCATTTCCAACTAAGAGAGCAGTCCTTATAAGAGCATTTCTCTATGGCTGGTTCGTTTGAACATATCCCAAGTGTTACAGTTCATTGAATGAATGAGGAATGCTCTGCACTTGTGGTGCCCAAGTTTCATTTTGCATATATGCAGAGTTTGTGTGCCTGAGCAGTTTCATGACTGAAAGCAGTACAGATGAATTTATCAGTCCCTATGCATGCCATACACAGAACAAGTAAGTGGGGCTGTGCTCCTCAGTTCTCACTCAAAAGCCCCACTCCTGAAAGATATGGGAGGGATTCTGTTAATTTGGTTAGCAGTAAAAAGATGTCATTTGTGCTGAAAAAGCCAGGAGCTTGATGCTTACTTGGGTTCCTTTGGAAAGTAAACATCTTATTCTGGTCCTTTCTGCAATACCAGATCCTTTGCAGTATTTTCACAGAGTCTGAAAGTTGGACAAATTGGTCACATTTGTTTTTTTGTAAATACAGTTCCAGAGGAGGGAGGTACATATTCCATGTATAGGAGTTGCTCTAACATCTGCTAGAGCTGCAAGTTCTATGTTTAAACTACTGTTTAAAGAAATTTTGGGAAAATTTTTCATAGCTGTGAGTCAGAACGTATATGAGAAAGATTATGAGTTTATATGTATATTCCCAAAGTGATGTTTTTTGTTTTTCTCTATAGATCTTTACAGTGATTGGAGGAAGACCTCTGTGTGATAAGAAAAGTGGTTAAGTGACGTTTCACTCACAAAAGAAGTCCTATTTGTTTCTACAAGGACTTAAGGATGGTTGTGGATTAAAAATAGTCTTCCCCCCACCATTTTTACCTGGGAGCCTGATCACTTAATCATTTTGCATCCCCATCCCTATTTCTGGGCAAGGTCTCAAAGTAGAGATGGGAAAATCTGTCTCTGCTTTAGAAGCAGCTGTTCCTCTCCCCAAGTCTTCACTGTTAACAAACTACCCAAATTATTACACCCTGGGATTTGCTGATGTGAGAAAAGGGCCACCGAGCTGTCCTGTGGAGACACTTAGCTTCCCCAGCCCTGTCTGGCAAGTAATGGAGGGCTGTGAGAGAGGGACCCTGTTGTTCTCCGTGCAATTATATGCTCCTGGCATTTTTTAAAGTGGAAGTTTGCATTTCTTTTCCTTCTCTAGGTTTTAGCACTCACATGGTGGAGTAAATGTTTTTCAGCTGTTGAGTTGCTAAGTTTAATTCAGGCTTGTCCATCTCCTCCATACCATTTCCAACTTCCCATTCCCTCCTCTGCTTCTTCTGGCAGGAGTGTTTATCCCCAGAAAACAAGAGCTCACATTTAGGTAATGTGCAGTGTGCCAAGAGCCTGTTGGATCCTTCAAAATACTTAAGGGAAGTAGACGCGGCCCCTGGTGGTGTCCCCTCTTCCAGAGTAGGAAACAGAAGTTTGTCGGCTCACTCGCCCCATGTGCCTCTGTCTCTGGTGCTGAAGTTTTAGTACCCCAGTAGAGGTGCACTACAATGCCTTTCCCCATGGGTGACAGTGGTGTCCCATCTATAAAGATGCATCATGGCTCTTCAGGCCACACTACTGGGGTGGGGCCCCAGTGCAGGATATGGTTTTATTACACATGTGTTACCTCTATGCCAGGTGCTTCCTGCTCCACAGAGAGGTCATTCATTAGATGCTTCCAACTAATGAGTCTGCACTACATATTCAGTACAGATGAGCATCATCCTTGATTTCATCCCTCTTTTGTACATCTAAACCTATGCTTAGTACCTAGTAGGCAAGCAATAAGTACTTGTTGATTGAATTAATTAATCCTTTCTCTAGAGTAGCTATTTCAACCAACTTGAAAGTCCCTGAATTTGTACCAGATGTTGAAGGGCAGAGTTGAGATGTAGGACCAGAGGTGTTCAAAATATACCATACTTTGCTGTGTGTAATGTGCACTTTTTTGCCCATATTTGTGAGGGAAAAGTAAGGCTGTGCATTATACATGGGTAGTACTAATTCTGTATCTATATAAATGTTTTTAATTCTTTTATTTATGCTTATGAGTTAAAAGTGTAACTCTAGAAATCAATAACAATATCCATATGCAAAATGGTACCCTGGAATATGATAAATGGGTTTTTAATATGAAAAAATTTTATACATAAAATTCCTTGTACCTTGTATCTATTCTTGTTTTGTAAATATTTGTTACCGAAAATTTCTTGTACCATAATATGTTTTTTAAAAGCTAAAATTCCTTTATAACTAAAAAACAACTACCTCAATATAAATAAATAAAAATGAATTAAAAAATTAAAGTAAAAGATTATTTTCCCCTGTAAGTTTGGGCTAAAAACTTGGGTGCGTGTTATACATGGCACATTATATACAACAAAATATAGTAAGTCCTACCAATTGCTGTAGTAATTTAGACTATAGGTCCTCTAGACCAGTGTTTTGAGGGTATGAATGTGCTGACAGAGCTGGCTATTCTCCTTGACATCTGCCTCAGAGGCTGAGGATCATCATTCATTCATTCAACCAGACAGGCAAGAGAGTCAGTCTTTCATCAATAATAAGCTCTGGGGATAAAAAGCTGAATAAGACATATAGGTTCATACGTTTATGCATCTTGTCACCCATAACTAGATCAACATTCTGGAGGAAAATTTTCAGTCTGTTCTAACCCTGTGAAGAAGCATTTCTTAGTTTTGCTGCTTGTTTTATTATATAATTTTGCAGCTAGAGCCTCAACTGAATTCTTCAAAGAGAAGCCTGCTGTCACAGTGGCCTCTTCAGGCCCCAGGGGAAGAGGTTGAGCTTCTTGTCAGATCAAGTCCCTGGTGTTGTTTGTGACTCACTGTCAAAACCTTGTGTTCCTTCTAACTTTCAGAGAAACTTTTTCTTTTATTGATGACATGAGGTCAGTGATACGGGATCAATATGAGAAAAAAAGACAGTAGGGGTAGCTATGGTGGTAGAAAACACCAGATGTGAAAAGTGCCTTCTCCTGCTTTTTCTGCTGCTTATTCTTATCCCCTCTGTGCTAATGGGACTAGTGGTGAGCGTACCACTAGTACCTTGTATTACATTAACTTCTTCCACTGTCACATCCTAGAGAATGGAGGGGCATGTCAGGAACTTAGTGACTTTTTAATGCATGACTTGGCAACAGCATATTTGAAAAGAATTAAGAATGTTGGTCTATGAGGTCCATTAATTTCAAGAAGTCATCCTAGAAAAAGTGCCACATACTTCATTTCTGAATATTACTACAATCACCTTCAAAGTACTCCCCTTGGGAAGTTATGCACCAATGCCAGCACGTAGTCCACCCTTCAAAGCAATTTTGGAGCTCTTTTCTGGAATGGCCATCAGAGCTACTGTTGTCCCTAAAATCTGACAAGTTTGCAAACTTGCCACCATGTACTTATGTTGGCAGCACTGTACAAACAATTCAGTAAGGTGTTATAACCTTGCTAAGTTGTTTCTACAGTGACAGCTCTGATGGCTATTTCAGAAAGAGTTCCAAAATTGCTGTGAAGGGTGGACTAGGTGCTGGTGTCAGTGCATAGCTTCCCAAGGGCAGTCCTTTGAAGGTGACTGTAGTGATAGTCAGCAATGAAGTATGTAGCACTTTTTCTAGGATGAGTTTGTGAAATTAATTGTCTAACTTTGTATTGTAAACTCAGAGCGAATCAACATTAAAATGAGGCTGTTTGAGTGTGACCAACAATTATGTCCCAAGTGACACCAGTGATGGTCCCCTTACCTGAGCAGGTGGTATGGCAACCCCTAGGACCCTGTGCTTGAGGAAGAAGAGTAGACGGGAATAGACCCAGTGTGAGGGCCCTCAAAATGGCTTCATATGAGAAGCAGTTAAAAGAACTGGGGATACTTATTTCAGAGAAGACTCAGAAGGACTGTAGGTACTGTCTTCACATGCTGGAAGGACACTCTCTCTGGGAGCAGCATTAGATCATTCTGGACCTTCAGATCTTCTGGGCTGACTGGGTGGAAGGACTTCTGCAGTCAGAGGTATTCAAAGATGGCCATCTGGGGTGCTGTCTGTGAGCCTCACTGCCTGACCCCTTAGAATGAGTACAAACCCTGATTTGTACCTGATGAACTCAGATACTTATTGAAGCCAGCCTGGAGCATGGTAAACAGATATTGCTGACCAGGTAGGAGAGAAAATGATAGCTCTAGTTTGGGACTATCTTCTGTGATTCTACTTTCCCCAATTGTCTTTAGTTTGCTTTTATTTTTGTTTTCTTTAAAACATTTTCCCATACTGATTGCCCCAACAATTCAAATGTTTGGAGTCTGTACTATACAAATAAAAATACAAGTATTTAATGTTATGTGCACAGAGATTTATCTATATATTAGAATTGTTTAACTGGAAAAATGCGGAAACAAGCTGAATGATGATTAAAAGAGAAGAGTGGGAGTAGTGCAGTAAATGCTGGTGTATCCGTAGGATGAACTATTATAGTTGTTATAGATCTACTGTCCTGGAGGGATGGACAGATTATATAGTTCAGTGAGAAATGCAAGAGAAACAGCTGTAGTAAGATCTTGTTTTATGAGAATGAATTTAAAAAATTCCTCACATATATAATCATGTTGGGTGAGGAGGTAAAAGGGGTGGAATATTAGAAATGCAATTGTTAACAGTGGTGGAGAGTCTGAGATGGGGTGGGGACCTGAGGGACAGAAGGGGCAGGAATAGAGACAAAGTGAAGAAAACTGAAAGGGGATGGCTCTGTCATCTACTGTCTGTCTGTCTGTCTATCATCTGTCTAATTTTTGTTGGTTGTGCTTAAACATGTATTAATTTTGAGGACTTTAATGAAAGGAAGGAAGGAAAGGAGGAGAAAACATATGCTGTTTCCATTTCTTCCTCTGTTCTTCTCTTATAAAAACTGTCTCAACCTTCCTATTAAGGACAATTCAGATGTTTTATAATAAAAAAACACCCATTAGTTTCAATCCTTTAAATAAAGGTGATGGTTTAAACAAAAGAAATATGTTGAATGTGTAAAGATAAAATATTTTGAGTTAAAACTGAATTTCTAGTTACTCTGAGAGATGAATGACTGAAGAGTCATTTACATTTTTCTTCATTGTGTATTTGCTGTATAAGAGGTGTCCATTTGTTCCTAGTGTTTCCTTTCTTAAATCTGGGGAACATAAGGTTGGGTTACGAACACTGATCTCAGTTAAGGAATTTGCTAGTTCCTGGTGGGGAAGGAGAGAACATTGAACGAACAGTTCTGGGCGGGGGTGGTGGTGGTGGTGGTGGTGGTGGTGGTGGTGGTGGTGGTGTGTGACCAGTTTTTCTCTTCTGAGATAGCCAGCGAGATACTGCCATTTTTCTGTGATTTGAATGCTTTCTTTCAAATTAATTTTTAAGATTGTTTTCCATATTCAATTATTGTCACTATGCATTCATATTTGATGCTGATAGTTCTTTCTACATAAAACATTTCTCCACAGACAGACTAGCCCCAGACATTGTAGAGTTGGCTGGTGATTTAACCCCTGTTTATCATGCAAAGCAGTTTGGGGGTAAATAGAATGCTGTTTTATATTCACATTTGGGTGTAGGCTCAGAGCTGATCCCAAATAGCCTTACTGTTACAAAGGCAAGAGGTGAGTGGGTATGTCAGATCTGGAAGGAATAGTAATACTAGCAGTCATACTTCTTTGATTATAATATGCTCATTTTATATGCTAACTGAAATCTGAATGTATCTTACTATACTTATGTGCACTTATTAGGTTAATATTGTAAATCAACATCAGTCTTACAGTAAAAGGTGTCAGAAATCCTATAGAATCCCCTTAGCTGGTCATTGAGTTCCATATATTTAATGCAGTTAGACCATTCCAGAATCAAGAACTTCAACCAGAATTCAGCCTGCATAGTGTTATCCTGATTCAGACAGATCAAGAAGTTATATGTAGAAGTATTTATTTTCACATAGGTGACTACCTCATAAGTAGGTAATGCTAAAATAATATGAAAAATACGCAAAGTAGGACCGGTGTATGTCTGACTCCATCTTAAAAATCTTGATTTTAAGTTCAAAGGCACCATCACTTTGGGAAAACTAGTCATGTGACATTTTTCCACCTCACAGGCTAAAGCATTTTTTACTAGGCCAACGACCTGAATGGTGCTAATGGGCAATTTGTCACAAGGAGGTGGTGGGGAGAATCAGAAGAAAAAACGTTATTTGAAGTGGTGACCTGGAGAGAATGAAGGAATAAAAGGGCGTTGTGATGTGGAAAGATGAGCTAACAGACCAGATTGTCTGTGTCCTGCATTTGCTTACGTGTCCTGTCAACAGTTTTGAGTTTTGCTGTCCCGGTTGCTTTGTTTTCTTAGGCCTGATATCTGCTTCTTCCAGAAAATCACCCTCTCCCCCTGCCCTCACCCCTTAGGCCAGGCTGTAAGGGCTTCATGGCTGACTTTCCTGTGTGTGTTTGAGTCCACGGTGTTTTGCTGCTTTTCTCATGTCTTTTCTTTATGATGTTTCAGCTCATCCACCATACACCATGTGCTTTAGAGTGAAATTCTACCCACATGAACCCTTGAAGATTAAAGAAGAGCTCACAAGGTATTTTTCATTTGTTTTATGCTTAATGTGCAACTTTAACCAGCCAGGGCCTCACAGGCCAGACGTGCCTCTTGTCTAGAGCAGAACATTTCAACGAAGCAGGCTCTGTACTCAGCGTTCTGGTTTAGAATGTTTTTCTTGCACTTAATTGTTTCAGGATTTTTCAAATAGTTGTCATTGAGAGTGTATTTAACTGCACAGAAAAGCAGTGGTTATAAGGAGGAGGTACTCTGAAAACATCTGACAGTGGGGTGCTAAAAATAAATAGAAGATGGCTGTCTATAGGATATGGGCAAATTCATAGCAAGAGCAGCCCCTAGGGCCTATCTTCTGAATCAAAGCTTCTCTGGGAGAAAAAAGATCACCTGATAGAATGTACTGTTTGTCATCCTGCATTTTGCTTGTTAAGTGACTGTGAGACTGGTGTTCCTCTCCTTACAGACTCTTGTCAGCCCAACTCTGAATTTTCCAGCTCTCTTGTCTTTCTCGCCTCTCCCTTCTCCTCTCCCCTCTCCCCTCTCCCTTCTCCCCTCTCCCTCTGCTGGTGCCACATTCAGTCCACCTTCTGGGGGTAGACAGCCTCAGCCAGGGAAGCTGAGCAGGGTCCTGGTAGGGCCAACTCTGTGACTGGAAAAGAGCCATTCTGTGCTTAGCTCTTGGTGAGGCTCTGATTTGGTGACCGCAAAAATCACTCTGCATAATCATCTCTAAAAATAACCTACAAAGGTACAAAATGCAATAGAGAAGCAAATGCCTTTTGCTGATCGTTTCCAGGGGGATGGGGTTGGGTTCTTGCTTTCTCATTATCCATGAATGTCCAGTGAAGCTTGGCCATGGTGACACAGAGGTGATGTTGGCGGGGATCAGATAGTTCTCCTTTCCATGATTAATTTGTGCACAGCTATTTAGTGAGGTTTGTGCTTCAGAGTGGGGACAGGGTGGAGGTGTGGGAAGGAGAAATACATAGATAGTGGAATTTATAAGTGCTGGTTGGTATTTGGCAATCTGGCCTGCTTTTGTTTTAATTGAGATAGAATTCATGTAACAAATCATTCCCACCATTTCAAAGTGTACAATTCATTGGCATTAATGGTAGGCACCCTTCACCATTGTCTAGCTCTAGATCTAGAACATTTTCTCCTCACCCCAAAAAGAAACACTGTACCTATTAGCAGTCACTATTCAAGTCTCTTCACTTCCCAACCCCGGGCAACCACTAATCTACTTTCTGTCTCTGTGGATTTACCAGTTCTGGATGTTTCATATAAATGGAAATCTACAATATTTGGCCCACTTTTGTCTTGAAATATTTCTTTATCTGCTAAATTCTTTCTCAATTCCTACTATCTGTGTAGACCAGGATGCAAGGGCTGTATGAGCTAGTACACATATACGTGTGCACATGAGCACGTGCACACACACACACACACACACACACACACACAAAACAAAACAGAGATTAGTCCTGCTCCCTGGTTGCTTAGTGTTAGTAGGAAGATCTTCAGGGGCTGAAATGGCTCTCTTGTCATTTATTTTCTTTATAATCTTCTCTGGAGAATAAAAATCGTTATGTGTAGCAAGAAAAACTAACAATGGATTTTTTGTTGTTGCTAGAAGTCCCACTTGAAAGTAAAGGAGAACAAAGTTTTAAATCCCTCTATTAAACTTGCTAGCATTTGCATGCATTGGACTGAATAGCTAAGATAAGAATAGTGGTGAATTGTGAATATTTTTATGTCTCGTAAGGAAATTAGGACAATGTCCTGTCCTTATATAGGTAGAAATGGTCTTAGTACAGTCCTTAGAATTCAAAATGAAACTAGAATCTGTGGAATGCCCCAAGTACTTAATGATTTTAAACCCTATCTTGAAAGAGTTTAACTTTTCTTATTTGATAAATTATTTTATTCTAAGATTAATCCAAAATTTAACAAGAATTTAATGTATAAGAAGTTAAGATCACATCCATGACTGTGGTTTAGGGGTAAAGAAACAGAGAGAAAAAAAATAGGTTTAAAAGAGCAAAACAAAAATACAAACAAGGATATTTGAAATCATTTCTGTCCTTCCTTTATCTCTCCATTTGCATCATCATCTTAACAACGCTTTAGACTTCTGGGGCTTTTGTAAATGTTGTATACAATTAAATGTAATCAGAGTATGTTGGTTTTAATTTTTTAGTCAGAATCATCTTCAAATTCAGGCTAGTTAGAAGCAATATCATTAATGGTGGCACAATAATGTAAGCCTCAGATACTTCTGTGCCTTTGTTGTATAATCTTTTCTTCATGCAGGTGTGACAGTAAAGGAAGATGCATTCATAGTATTATATTTTGGTGGCTCTTGTATTAAAAAAATGAGTCTCTGAACCTCAAGCCATTTGTAAGGCTCAGTGGATTATGTTGAAACCACACTAATCCATGAATATCTCTGGAGATCACTGATATGGGCCAGGACCCAGGCAGGAGTGGGTATTGTGAAAGGTGTCTTTCCCTTTCTCAGGAAGCTTTTATCAAACTTGAGTTCTGAATTATGGAATTAGAACCCAAACCTCTTATTCATCCAAAAAGAGTTATTTGAAACTTTTTTTTTTTTTTATGACTAAACTCATCAAAAAGTGCAAGGGAATGCTTTCTGTTCAGTGCATACGTTTGGCAAGTAGAAACTTCATGGCATTTGACCTGGCAGTTTACATTCTTCTTTTAAAAAGAGAAGGTTTGATGCTTTCAAGTATTCGTGCAACCCTGGTATTCTATAAGTGGGCTAGGGCCAGGGTCCCCAGACCAGCCTCAGCATCACCTGGGAATTTGGCCCCTGCCTTTGACCTGGGGCGGGGCCCAGCAATCTGTATTTTCATAGGCACTCCCAGTGATTTTAAAGCATGTCAAAATTTGAGAGCCACAAGTCTAAGGCAGTTTGGATTTTCAAAAGTATCAGTTTCTTTTGGCAGATATTTTAAGGTAACTTAAATGGGATTAGAATGTGCACAAAATAGTGCCACCATTACCACAATCTAATTCCAGAACATTTGTATCACCCCAGTGGAAAACCAGTATCCAAGCTGTCACTCCCTATTCTCCCCTCACTCCAGCCCCTGGCAGCCACTAATGTACTTTCTGTCTCGATAGACGGGCCTATTCTGGATGTTTCATGCACATGGAATGACGTAATATGTGGTATTTTGTGACTAGCTTCTTTACACTTAGCATAATATTTTCTAATTTCATCCATGTAGCATGAATCAGTACTTTATTCCTTTTATGGCAGAATAATATTCCATTGTATTAATATACACATTTCTTTTATGCTTTCATCATTTGATAGGCATTTGGACTTTTCCACTTTTTACCTGCTATCCATAATGCTGCTGTGAACATATTTGTGAGGCTCCAGGCTCTGATTTCATTGGGTCTCAGGTAGCATTGTGTTACTAGCTTCCCCAGTGATTCCAGTGCATAGTCAGGGCTGAGAACCTCCGGCTGAGAACCTTAAACTGAAAGTGTGGTCCACGGACTTTCAGCCCAGAATCACCAGGGAGCTCATTAGATGTGTGCACCCTCATACCACACCCAGACCTACTGAGTCAGAAGCCACATTCCAACAAGATCTCCAGGTAATTCATGGACTCATTGAAGTGAGAGGCACTGGTTCGGGGAGCTACTCTGGGTCTTTATCTACCAGTCATTAACACATTTCCTCTGACAAATACACATCTATCTCTGAACAAGAAATTTACCACAGACTGCCTTTATTCCCTGCATATAATGCCACACAAAGTTGAGAAGAGTGACATCTGAGCCTCCACTGTGGCCCCAGTGTCTAGCACAGTGTACGCCACAAAGCAGGTGTGAGATAAAGATTTTTCAAATGAAAACACCGGTGAGCCACCAAACCCTTCAGTCTGTCCAGGGTGCTTTCACTGAAGCAGTGTCCAGAAACTGTGAACTCCCCTGGCTGCAGCTGTGTGATCTTAGCACATTAATCACCCTCTCTGATCCTCCCCCTCTTAGCCGTTAAAATGGGTTCGTGCATATGGCTACTTACAGGCTGAATAAATAAATAAATAACCTTACAGGTTATTTGAGTACTGGAAATGGTAACTGGGACTGATTGAGTGGTGTCCCCACTCCATCCCAAGAACGTGGAGAGAAAAAATATTGGTCACTGAGAGTTACTCTAAAATAACCACAGAAAGGATCTACACACATATGCCAAGTTACTTTACTCAGAAACAATGCACCCCAGGCCTGAGCCTTGAATGGAAGAATCAGCCTGGCTGAGAATGGCGAGGCAATCTGAAGAGGGCTGCTCGCTGTGGAGGAACAAAAGGCACAGTGACAGAATGAGCCTGACCGGGGTCTGTACACTGCATGTCCCTCTCCCCTGGCTGATTTGGGCCCACATGTATTTTTTTGTTTGCTTCCATAGTGTTTTTCCAACAGAATTTGTTGCCACATTTAAAATTCAAAGGATTTTACTTTGTTGACTAAAGAAAGTCCAAAGCTAAAGAAGGGTCTAAAGAATTTATTATGAGACACAGTTTCGGTGCTACTCCTGCAAGCAGCATCTCAAGGGGCTGCGATAATGCTCGAGGGAAGAGCAATTTTGCAGTTGAATTTATACGTTAGAATCAGAGAAGACATAAGAAAGGTTTACATGAACTCCACTGGTGAGATTAAGGAGGTGGGAGAAAGTAAAGAAGGGAAATCTCTAGGACTGGATACAAAGTAAAGGGAGAGAGAGATCTACGTGTTTCTTTTCTACGGTGGGTACAGGATAGTTAACACATAACATACACAGTTCACAGAGAGACCAGTGAGTGAGGAAACTTGTGTCCTCGTGGGGTCTTGGCCTGGGTGATTTATTTATTGGTTTATTTTTTGGACGTTTTGGAGAACAGATCATCCTGACATTTTAAGTGTGCTCTTCTAGATACACAAAAACAGTGAATGAGGCTTGCTCAAGGCAGAGGTTAATCTGTCATACAGGCCTGAGGATGTGACCTCCGACCATAAACCATTCAGCTGGGAATTTCTTGTGATCAAAACATCCTGTGTGGTTACTTTCAGCTATGAAGTTGTCATGCTTGCCAAAGTAGCCCCTGTTCGTTCACACCTTCTAAATCCAGTCTCCTTGATTTTCTAGAAAAGCTGGATGCATTTGGCCTGCTTTTCTGTGCAGCTGCACAGGGCTGGAGCTGCATGGCGGTTGACTCCTTCACGGCCAGTGCTCTCCACTCTGCTTCCCTGCCCACCTTACACCAGCCTACCTCACTCACTGTCAGGTTTGCCTGGCTCCGTAGCCATCACAATTTGCTGTCCCTGTAGAGGAGGAGAGGACAGTAACTACATGACAGCTCTAGTTGTGAATGAATTGGCTTTCAGGCCTCATAACTAAGTCTTTTGGAGATTAATGTGAGTCTGTACCCCCGAGACTTGTCTCTGTGCACAGATTGAGTCCATTTCCCCACTTTCCATTTCATGCAGAACTTGGGCAGTGGGTACATGAAGTGTGGGTGAGGTGACTGTGGCTGTGGCGGTCACCGTGTGCCTGTGGTTGCCTGGAGCAGTGGCTGCTGGCCTCATGGCTTTCCTTGGTCCTTCTCATGTCTCTTAGAAAAGGGCCAGCCACTCAGTTTGGCAGCTGCCACAGACGCTTCAGATGCTCTGAATTCAGAGGGCCCCATGGTCTTCCTTTGCTGTCCGCCTGGGGGCTTGGCATGTCTCAGCCACTCCTCAGCCCTGGGGAGGGCTCTGGTGACACAGATGGATATAGCACAAGCAATCCTTCTGCTTCTCCCAGGTCTCCTCCACCACCACTTAGGGCAACTTTCTCCTTTTGTGTTGCAGGTACCTTTTGTACCTGCAGATTAAAAGAGATGTTTTCCATGGTCGACTGCTCTGCACCTTCTCAGATGCTGCCTACCTGGGTGCCTGTATTGTTCAAGGTAAGTGACTCAGGCTGCCCACCCCCACCATTGCACTGGACGTTCAGAGCCTCCCACTCCCCTATCTGTGCCCTTCCTGCCCACGTCCATGGTGTGAGCCCGGGCAGGGCTGGGCACTCAGCAACAGAGCCCTGGTTGCCTTCCCTCCCAAGCCTGTGGGGTCCTGGGGGAAAGCTGGGCTGTGGTGGTCACAGGGACCTCTGCAAGTGCAAAGGGGACTCAAGGACCCATGTTAGAGCCCAGAGTCTCTGTTTCAAAGGGGACAGAATCTATGACTTCATGAAAAGCTCTGAAAGGACGTGGGGTGTTCTATGCTCTGAGTTCCTTCTGCACACATGCACACCCACACGCACAAGGACTGTCTGGGAAGTATCCAGCCATGTCGTATGAAAATTAGAGGCATTTATGGCTGAATTTTTTCCAGACAGCCCTTGTGTGTGTGTCTGTGTGTGTGTATTCATATGTGTACACGGTATCTAAATCTTCAGCTCTTCTTGTCATGCAGCATGGTGAGGCGAGCACCAGGCTCCCAGTCTGTTATACAACTCAGGTGTTTTGTTCCTCAGGGCCAGTCAGGAGGCAGCTGTCAGGAGGGGACATTTGGAGGGACTCAGGTGATCCAGCCATTTGTAGCAGGAATGCTAATGGTGTGTTTATGAGAAAGGGGAGGGCAAGGAGAGAAGGTAGGAGAAGAGAGGAGGGATGAGGCAGAGGAGAGAGAGAAAGAGGTCGAGAGGGTGAGAGAGTGAGAGTATAACTAAGGAGCACGTGAGGGATTATAAGCAGGTCATGTCGTTGTTTGCCTATCACAATGCCAAGCTTCATTCACAGCTGAAGAGAGATGTCCCTCATTCTCCCGGGGGCGTGATAGGCAGAGCTGTCCCCATGTGCTGCTCTGTGCTGTGATAGTTCCTTGGACCCTATTTGCAGGTGTTTGTTTACTGAGAATTCTGGAGTGTGTCTGTGTTGCTTTTCCCTCCTCCTGGGAGCAGCCTAGTGCTGCATAGCACATTTATGCAGAGGTGTTAAAACCCTCGGAGATATTTAAGTTTAAGTCAGAACTACAGTGGTACCATGGTGGGAAATATCCTACCTGCTCTGAGGTGGAATTCGTGCTACCAAAAGTTGCCTCTCTTACATCAGAGCAAAGAGAGGTGAAAACCCCACATTTCTCTCCCTTCCCTCTGAAGACAACAAGTTTTTCCTCGGGCGCACTGTCTTCCATCAGGGAAAAGTGGATCGATACTAATCCAGGCAGCAGACCCACATATGAGGATTTCAGAATGCATTTAGACGATAGCGAATGATGTTCAATTCTCCAAGGGCAAGCTCAGTATGGATCTGTAATGGGAAACCCTTCCGCAAAGGCTCTGCCTAGATAGATGACCAGGGCCCTATTTTTATCCGTCATCACTGTTCTCACTGACCACACATACTGATGCTGTGAAGGAAGTAGAGATGCAAATCGACTGCAGACCTGTGAAGGACATTTCAGCTCAAAAATACAGCGGTGCCCATGGGCCATTTGTAGCAAATCCAGTAAAAGCAGATTCATAAATTTCTCTGATGCTCGGGACAATACCTAAGCAACTCTAGAAAGCATCACAAATGCAGATACGGATCTGCTTTGTTTGAACTGCTTATGCTTAGAGAGTGATAGGGAATATGGAATAAATGATTAGAAAGCAGGAGGCCATGTGACTTACCATTGGCTTGTCGTGTGCTGACATTCTTTGAAAGGAGCATGTTTTGAGCTTTTGCAAATTATGTAAAAAAAACAGGCAGCCACCCACAGTTTTGCCACCTGTACATCCTGAATGCAAAGAGCATATTCAATGCATGCCATGAATCTTCTTTCATAAATATGAATTTGCAAAACAAGCACACAGGACCCTGGGGATCTATTTCTATCCTTTCTAGGTAAAAGTATTTTTCCTGTTCTTTCTTCAGAACAGAGGATTGCTGGGATTATTATTCTTAGTTCCTCTGCCTGGCGTGTTTAACCCCTGTGGGCCTATGGCTTCTTCTAGATATTCAGAACTCAGTTCAGATGTTGCTTCCTCTGAGAAGTCTTCCTGTACTACTAAAGTAACCTCCATCCTGCACATCTTTCTTTCTCACACCCATTCTCTTGTCTTTTAAGCACTTATATCTGAATGGACCTTGTTTTTGGACTTATTATACATCCCTTCCACCCTATCTCCCTGACTGCCACCTCCTGGTGTGGAATCTAAATTCTGTGGAAGTGACTCTGGATGTTCTTTGGCTGCGGTACCTCTGTGCCTGGCACACAATAAGTTTTCCACCAAATGCGTTAAGTGAACCAGGGCATTTGCCTAAATTGCACCAATATATGCTTTATTTCTATACTTGGAAAAGAGTGGATGGTTCATTACCTTATTCGTTTATTTGTTTATGTGTTCCCCAAACATTTATTGAATATCTGCGAGGTGACAGGCACTGCAGTACAAAGTCCCTAAGGGTGGGAGGGGGCAGGAGACAGACAAGTAAATAGGCAGCTGTAATGGTGCATTAATGGTAGGCTGACCAGACATACTGCTTTAAAAGGGACAGAAAACAAGGGCATTGTCCCATTTTAAATAGTACATACAGTCAGCCTTGACACACTGAATTTAGCCCAGTGAGTCTAGGTTGACCAGCCGTACCGTTTGAAACAGGACAGAACAGTTGTTTTCTGTCTCATTGAAAATGGTGCGTCTGGTCAGCCTAGTTAATGGCTATGTAGAGAGACACACATCTCCCTGCCTGACCTCAGGATGGCCCCTGACCACAGGGAAGCCTTCTGAAGAAGTTGGCCCTGGAGTGGTAATGTCCTGTATCTCAAGTTCTTTTGGACTAAGTCCTCTCCACACCCCGGGAGGTGCCATCGCCAGGCCTGCCCTTTTGCTTGCTATCACCTGATCACACTAATCCATTGGCTCCAACTCTTGGGTTTTTCTGACAGTTAAATTCTCTTAGAAATGTACTGCTAAGGCCTGTTTCAACTCACAAGCCATCCAGTGTGCTCTATGTCATTTGTCACAACTTGACTCTCATCGTCATACGTAAAAAAGAGAAGCACAAGCCTCTTACCCAACTTCTCTGGAAATGGAAAACAAAATGTGAGTAGTTGGAAATCCTTAATTTACAAACTGCGTTTTGCTCCAGGCGAAGTCAGAGTTAAGATAAGCTGTAACGAATAAGAAAGCAGGACCTGTGATGGGGGAGATGTGGACATTTATCTCGTCCACAGCCCTCTGCATGCTCCATGGCATTTCTTCTCTTAATTTTCTAGCATTTTCCAGGCTACTTGTTTGCAGTGTTGAGCAGTACAAGTCCACGGACGTCACAAGTTTTTGTGCAAAGACAAGCCCCCCACCTCATAAACATCACTCTGCTTCACCAACCACTAAGCAAATGCATATTTGAATTGAAGGTGACTCAGTTTCATATCACTGGCCCATTCCCTGTGGGAAATGGAGACATTGGTTTATACCATCTCCTAAATTTTAGGCCCATAGCCAGCTTACCAGGTCACGTGTACATGCGTGTGTGTGGGTGTGCACACCTGTGCATTACGTGTGTTTCTTTTGAAACTTAGGTTGAGTTAATCATCAGTTCATAACCCATTCTCATCATAGATTCCTTTGGAACCATCTATTGATTGATTGATTTCCCTTTTTTCACTGTTCTCCATTTTCATTCCTAAAGGCAACAACTGGCATAAATCTTTGACTTTGCATACATCTTTATAAAATGATTGATTTTGTTTTGTTTTTCAAATTTCATAAATTAAGTGGGGCGATAGAACTCATTTTATGCCTTCCCTTTTATGCTCAGAACACTATTTTGGGGGATCTGCCTATGTTGCTCATATACATCTATTTTGTTGCTTTTAATTGCTATGGAGTGACCGAAGGGTGCATTGCCCATGTTGTATTTATTGGTCCCACCAACAATGAACACCTAAATTGCTTCCATATTCTCTTTTGCACCAAAGTTTTTCTAGAATATATGCCCAGAAGTGGGATTGCTGGATTATAGTACTCGACTAAATACTCTCAGCTTGTTCTCTGAAAGAGCTACATGCATCAAGAGTTCTTCAGAACTGTACAAGTATTTCCATTTCATGTGCCTGCCAACATGTAGAATCATCTGACTTCCTAACTTTTTGCCCATCTTACAGGTTAAAATGATATCTTGTTGTTTTGGTTTGTATAGCTCAGATTACTGATGAATTTGAGCATCTCTTCATATACTAGTCCTTTGGGTTTTCCCCTTCTGTGAATTGGCTGTTTATATCTTTTCACCATTTTCCCATTGGTCTTCCTGACTCTTCTTATTGATTTATAGGGCTTTCTTCTTTACTGTAGATATCAGCCCTTGTTAGCTTTAGATTTGCCAAATATCAACTTGTCATGTATTATTTCGACTATGATGTCCTTTAATGAATAGAAATATTTAAATTTTGATGTAGTCAAATTAATCAATTTGACACCTATAATTGAGGGTGTTTTGGGTCTTATTTTAATGTTCTTCCTCATGTGGTATACATTTTAGATTGTTTTAAGAACACTGTAATTTGAATTCTGTTATAAGAAGCCTTAAAGAGCTTTGCTTTCTTCCCAGTTTTGTCCTTTTACAGTCATTAGATGATTCAACAATGAAGGCAACAGTAGTTACAAATTACATAGCTGGATGTGATTTTGCAGATGTGCTCAAAGCATATTGATTTTTATGTATTTCGAAGTCTTGTTGGTGATGAAGTTCTTTTAATATGAGGGCTGTCGAGAAAGTATCCAGTCATGTAACTGTTTTCGTTATATTGATAATGGCTGAATGTTTTCTGGACAGGCCTCATACAATTTTCCCACCATCTTTGATCTACTCTCCCAGGCCATTTCTTCCTGAGAAACTTCCCCTTCTGGCTTCTATTTTTTAAATCAAGCTTGTGGAATTAGTATAATGTATTCCCATTGCCAGAGGATCATCTTTGCTGCTCCAGGCTTTGGTCCATGCAGATCCTAGGTCCGTCCTCTCCCAGGACCTCTGGGTGCTCAGATGTGCAGGCATTTCTTTTTATACTTAAAGACCCTCTAGAAGTGCCCTGTATTAGAATCCCGCCACAACCTTAATTTGGTATGCTCATCCATACTTTTATACATCCTTTAACTTGAAGAGCAATCCATTTATTTTTAAGTGCAATCCTCCTGGGTATCTTCATGTTGTGATTTTTCATTGAACGAGCCATGTCTACCCAAATCTCAGAGCAGGCGGCTGAAGCCAGGGAGCTCCCAGACTCAGGGAAAATTAGCTGTGAAAGGAACCTCGAGGGATGTCTAGTGGTTTCCAATTAGAGGCAGTGTACCACTTCCTATCCTGGGGAGCATTTGGAAATATTGGGGGGCATTTTTGGTCATCAGAATGACTGAGTATACCACTAGCACTTGGTACCTGAAGGTAGGGTGCTAAATGTGCTCACAGGCCCTGGAAGGTATAAAACAATAAATAATTGTTTAGCCCCAATGGTGTCCTATTAAGAAATAAGTAATGCCAATAGTATCCCATTGAGAAACAATTATTTAAATTCCTTTATTGTACCCATTAAGAAAATGAGACCCAGAGAGATTGACAAATGCCCAAGCTCACACAGCTAGATCTGAACTAGAATACAGGCTTCTAGAACACTCAGGCTGTGGTCTTTTCATGGATGTGAATACAGTTTTGTTGGGTGAGCTTATTCCAAGCTCTTCTTTCAGGTGGCTGGAGCAATTCCATGTGTACCCTGTTCTTGTTGTTTTTAATCTTTCTCTCTCTCTCTTTATTTTTTTACTGCTTACAGCTGAGCTCGGTGATTACGATCCTGATGAGCATCCTGAGAATTACATCAGTGAGTTTGAGATTTTCCCCAAGCAGTCACAGAAGCTGGAAAGAAAAATAGCAGAAATCCATAAAAATGAACTCAGGTAATAATAGGGGTAGATATTTGTAAGAATGGGAGAGGTGCTGCAGTGTTCTGTGGAAACCATGTTGCGACGTAAGAACATTTGTGAAGTATGGGCCGACTGTTTCAGGTGGCAGAGCAATATTTCTGGGCACTGTCAGGGTCCTCCATTAATAGCAATCTCAATAGTGTGAGGTCCCCTGGGTGGCTGTTTATGAACCATCAGCACTTATTAGAGCAATATATTTTCTTATGGGTTTTAACCACTCTGAGTTTCTTGAAGGGAAATCTAGGGTAAATAAGTAATCCTTTCTCTTTTTGAAGTTTACATTGCCTCTTCCCCTCCTGTGGCCATTGTTGGAAGCTTTGACTCCAACTAGAGAAGAATCCCTCAGCAGGGTTTTCTTTGCTGAGCTGCTTGCAGGATGGCAGATTCAGTGCCTGCTCCTCTTCTCCTTGTCGGTGATTTTCCAGGATGATTGCTAACTACAGACTAGTAATGGCAGGAGTAGCAAAATTGTATATTGTGTCCACTGTGTCCCAGACACTGATCTAATTACTTTTGCATACATTGACTCATTTACTCTTCACAACAACCAGGAGATAGGTGCCATGGTTATCCCCATTTCACAGAGGAGGGAGCTGAGGCACAGAGAGATTAAGCATCTTCCCCAACATCACACAGTTAGCAAGTGGCAGAGGCAGGATTTGAATCCAGGCAGCTTGGCTCAACAGTCTGTGCTCTTAAGTGTCGTGTGACGCGGTGGCTCCACACAGGCTATCAGGAATGAGACGAAGCATGCGTAGGAATCATCGGCAATGTGGAATTCAGGTGATTTAGGTCTTCTAGTCTGTAACTAGAATTTAGATCTGTGCAAATCACAGAAAAATTCATTTTGATAATAGCAGCAGGCATGAGTTGTGCTATGACAAGAATTGATGAAGAATTGTAAGAGCTGAGATACTTCTATCTTCTGGGCCTTTGGTAAATTTTAAAAAATTAGTGTCACTGGATTATGAATTCTGGAACAAATAACTGTGCCCTTGTGAGGGACTGCTAGAGCTCCCTGCTTTGTGCAGGCACTCCCCCTTCTGGTGAGTCTGAGAAGAGTATGGATATTGAGCTAAAGGGCAGAGTTCTGGAAGGTCTTGCTGCAGCTTGGAAGTGATACATGTCACTTCCATTTAACCACTATGAGCATAACTAGTCACATGGTTCTGCCCAAGAGCAAGGAACTTCAATTCTATGAGGGGTCTAGAAGTTGCAAACTGGAAGCAGTTGGCAAATAGTTCTTAAAAAACCTTCATAATATCATTAACTAATAGTTTTTAAAAATAGGCTTCATTGTTTTAGAGCAGTTTTAGATTCATAGTAAAATTGAGTGGAAGGCAGAGAGATTTCCCCTACACCCTCTGCATAGCCTCCCCCATTATCAGCGTTCCCCACCAGAGGGTTAGAGTTGATGAACCCACATTGACACATCATAATCACCCAGAGTCCATAGTTTATATTAGGGTTCACTCTCGGTAGTGTACGTTCTGTGGGTTTACACAATTGTATAATGACATGCACCCACCAGTATAGTATCATATAGAGTACTTTCACTGCCCTCAAAAGTCCTCTGTGTTCTTCCTATTCATCCCTCCCTCCCCTCCCAACCCTCGGCAACCATGGACTTTTTGACTGTCTCCGTAGTTTTACCGTTAACCAGAATGTCATATAGTTGCAAAGGTATGTAATCTTTGCAGATTACCTTCTTTTACTTAGTAACATGCACATAAGTTTCCTCCACTGCTTTTCATGGCTTGATCACTCATTTCTTTTTAGTGTTGAATAATATTCTGTTGTCTGGATGTAGCACAGTTTCTTTATCATTTCATCTAGTGAAGGACATCTCAGTTGCTTTCAAGTTTTGGCAGTTATAAGTGAAGCTGCCATAACCACCCATGTGCAGACTTTGGTGTGGATATAAATTTTCAATTCCTCTGGGTAAGTACCAAGCAGAGCAATCACTAGATTGTATGGTTAGAGCATGTTTCATTTTGTAAGAAACGATTACACTCTCTTCCAAAGGGGCTGTACCATTTTTGCATTCTCACCATCATCGAATGAGAGTTGCCATTGCTCCACATGTTTGTTAGCCTTTGGTGTTTTCAGTGTTCTGGATTTTGGCTATTCTCATAGGTGTGTAGCAGATAGAATTTTATTTAGAAAGATTTTATAGAGGTACCTTTGGACCTTTTACTATCTTGCGAATTAGAGGATGTAGAGATGTATGATGTCAGTGCTAACACCCATGGATCTCCTTGCAATTACTCAGTTCTGCTTTGGTAGAGGAAAAGAAAAGAGATAATACAAAAATGAGTATGGTTCAATAAAACTTTATTGACAAAATGGATGGTGGGCCAGATTTGACCTGCGGGTTCTAGTTTGCTGACTTCTAAACACGTGGCAGAGCAAGTCTAGAATCAATATCTGCTTCATTCTTCTTCCTTTACATACAATTTTAAGACAACAAAAGCCATATTTGTTTTTAAAACTACGTAAAAAGAATGTCTTATAATTTACGGCTTTCATTTGAGTTGTATGCAGAGATGAGGTCTAGCACTAGGACTGCTTTAGACAAAGGTTGCTCACCTTTCTGGAGCCCTCTGGTGGCTGGAGGAAGCCATTGCACAATCCCTGGGGACTTGCCAGTTCTATTTTTTTACCCTTCTTGGTTTCTGTTTTTCACAGCTTTAATCATGGTCATCTGGGTTAAGAGCACCCATTCCATTAGTCCTGAGCCTTCTCAGAGAGGGTTGAAGATCAAAAATAAGATAAGCTTTTCTGAAGGTTTTCCTAGAGTTTCTACCCAGCTAGTCCTTTCGTTACCAGTTCAGCAGATTTCTTGTTAGAGGCAGAGATGTTTAGATTTGCCTCAGTCACAGGTCGTCAGCTCAATCCGTGGTGAAGTGGTTTTGATGAAGTACAGTAGTCCCTCCTTCTCCATGGTTTTGCTTTTCACAGTTTATCTGCGGTCAACCACAGTAAAAAAAAAAACATTAAATGAAAAATTCTGGAAATAAACAATTCATAAGTTTTAAGTTACTCTTTTGAGTAATGTGATGAAATTTCACATTATTCTGCTCTGTCCCCTGTGACGTGAATCATCCCTTTATCCAGTGTGTCATCTTACGTCATCATCTTAAGAAGAAAGGTGAGTACAGTATAATGAGATATTTTGAGAAAGAGACCAGTCACATAACTTTTACTATAGTATATTGTTATAATTATTCTATTTTGTTATTTTAAATCTCTCACTGTGCATAATTTATAAATTAAACTATTATATATGTATAGGAAAAAGCAGTATATGTGAGGTTTGGTACAGTCTGAAGTTTCAAGCATCTACTGGGGGTCTTGGAATGAATCCCCCACAGATAAGGGGGGGGGGCTGCTGTATATTCCTTGCCCTTAAAGAGAAGAAAAATCATCCAATTAGCGATCACCACAATAGTCTAATACAGTGGGGTTTGTGCTGGAAGCAGTAGTGACACTGAGTGTATTTTAATCTGAGTTATCATCTCTCCTTTTATTTCTCAAAACTCACTTTCTCTGTAAATCATATGCTGTGGCTCCTGACAAGGATTTCTAGTCTCACAAATGCCTAGCTTTCTGGAAATAAGTGCCCTGCTATGATAAATAACCCTCTCCCTATGCTTCTGATGGATAGATCACAAGGGTCTCCTTAGCAAATGTTTGTGTGCAGTTTTGAGAAGAGTGTTTGTTGTGTAAAAAGAAGCCGGTAAATGTCAGATGATTTTATAGCTCTGATTTTTCTTAAACTATGCTTTCCCTCTGTCATCTCCCCTCCCTGTCCCCTTTCCCTTGTCAGTTCTCTTGTTCCAAAACCCTAGAATCTCTGTCCTTGGTAGGTTGTAAAATCTATTTCCGTTCTCTGTTGCTACTTGTTGTAACGCCCTTATTCGGAACAGAACACTTCGGCATAAAACGCTCCTCCTGTAAACACTAAATCTTTGCCTCATGTGGCCTAGAGTCAGGGACATTTCTAGGGAGGGTTGGGCCGGGGACAAATGATGTGTGCCTCTAAGCCATCAATGTTTTTTATACGGATGAAATCTGGCTAATGCACCTTAAAGGGAGAAACAGCAATGCCACCGAAGTTCAAAATGGCTGTGGAGACGGAGTAGTATCAAAAGCTGGAATCAGTGATGTGTAAATACATCTTTGATCACCCCTGAAATGGAATTCTAAATTATCCGCAGAGTCAAAGACTTTCTGAACTTCTGATGAGACTCTAATCCACCCATACGCCCATCCATGATTCATCCATACACCCATGCAGCTATCCATCTGTCTGTCCATTTGTCCATGCAACCTTCCATTCATGATTCATCCATAGACCCATTCATCTATCCCCCTCTCCTTTCATGCAACACATATTTACTGAAGGGCAACTGTATGTCAGGAACTGTAGAAGTGCTGGATGACCTGGTCCAGTGATCTTCAACTGCTTTAAGCTGGGATCCCCTCCATGATCTACACTCCCCCCACAACCTCATGTTTTTAAAGGTTTTGTCTAAAAAACAATATTCATGAAGCAACAATTAATTTGCTCCTAATTTTTATTAGTCACACAGTGTTACAGCTACCATCCAGAGCCTTTGAATATCAAGAGATAGCTAGCCAAAAACAAATTTAATGCCCAGTTATTAAACTTAAGGGACTCTTGGAGTTCAAAGCAGGGGTTATAAACTAGCAGTCCTTAAACTACACTCTGACCCAGATAGGTGTTTTTTTGGGTCAAATAATAGTTTTCAATAATGAAAGCAGTTGCCATGAGTTCCAATTATACTTGCACCTGGAGGATTTGGTACCACTCAGCCCTGACCCCTGCGTGGCAGCACTCAGCTAGAGCTAAGCAGCAGTGACCTTTAAAAGCATCATTTTCTCTTTGAATCACCACTGTCCCTGATCAGCCAATTCACTTTATTTATTTATTTATTTATTTATTTAATTCATTTTTATTGTTAGACTTATTGGGGTGACATCTGTTAGCAAGGATTACATAGGTGTCAGGCATACAATTCTACAGTGCATTGTCAACTTGTTGTATAATAAGGTCACCACCTAATGTGACTTCTCTTTCCATCACCTTGTATTTAGCTTCCCCCCTCCTCTCCCACCCCCTCCCCTTTCTCCCCTCCCTAACCCACTCGTCCCCAAATAAACATTAAACTATTGATTGTGTCCATGGGTTATTTGTTTGTTCATTTCTTTTTTTCTTTGCTTTCAGTTTTATATTCCGCATATGAGTGAAATCATGCAGTTCTTTGTTTTTCCTGTCTGGCTTATTTCACTTAGCATGACGATCTCCAGGTCCATCCATTCTGTTGCAAATGGCAATATTTCATCTTTTCTTACAGCTGAGTAATATTCCATTGTGCATATGTACCACAGCTTCTTTATCCAGTCATCTGTCGCAGGGACCTTTGGTTGTTTCCATGTTTTGGCCACTGTGAACAGCGCTGCAATGAACACTGGAAAAACAATGCAAAAGAATGAACCTGAGCTGTGAACTGTCTCCATATACAAAAATTAACTCAAAATGGATTAAAGACCAATTCACTTTCTGACTCCATTGGTACTGAGTTTGTGACCACTTTCTTTCAGCAAGAAGGGAAGTGAGGTCTGAGAGGTGAACTTTTCAAGCCTGCACAGCTGTGAAGCAATAGAGCTTGACCTGAAACCCGAGTGTCTCTGTGCAGTGTTCTGATATCTTTTTAAGTTGTCACTCTCCTTTGTGTCTTGTCCTTGCCTGGCCCCAGGGCATCACCACTGTCTACCTCACAGCATGGCAGTTACCCAGATTTTCAGTGTTCTATCCAATGCTCTGCATAGAGATGGACCCTAATGTTCCCCAAGGAGTTTGCAGGAGATAATGTTCATCTCTAAGTAAAGAATTAGTAACGACAGACTGGGTACTCTCACTTCCATTTAGGATGTAGACAAACATGAGCCATTGATCCGCCCCCCCAATACTAAGATAATTCCAACAAGCTACATTAACTACAAAATCATATTTTTAAAACATATCTGAGAGCTGAGAAGACAAGGAAACCTAAATGTATTAAAGTCCAGACCGTCCTTCCTAGGAGAGTGGAGACCTGCAGTTGCTTTCACTTTGGGAGGTGTGGTGGGTGGAGGAACATGCCGTAGGTGGGGTGCAAGGGGAACTAGCCAAATCTTTAACAAGCTTTTAGTGGCCATGAATGGGCTGACTTGACTGATTGGGACCCCAAAGACTCCAGCTACAGAGTGAGATGCACTTTCCCACTATTTGGCCCCAGGCATTCACTGAGTGAAGACAGGCAGAGTGGGGGAGCTGAGTGACATCCCTGAGGCACTCCCGACCTCCAGCCAGGGCAGAGCAGCTCTTGCCAACAGAGGGGACAGGACCACAGGGAGGAAAAAGACTTTCTGAAGTGCACAGAGAGCCAGGGGTGGGACAGAAGAGTCAAAGAGATGCCCTGCAGCTGACAGCCAGGCTAGAAAGCATAGAGACTTTTCCGGAGTCTCTTAGGTGCTAAGATAGCAAGCCCTGCCGAAGGGCAACTTAGGAGAGCACTCACACATTTGAGTCAGGGATGGGCAACATCTAACTAAAGTTGCAACAAAGCTGCAGCCCAAACTAACCTCATTCAGGTCTTATATTGGTCTTCTACCCATGAGTCTAATTCTGGAGCTCATAGGCACAAATGAATCAGGGGGAGCCAACCCCCCTCCCCCCCACCCCACTTCCCTGCTAAATGTGCTCCAAGCAGTTCAGCTCATTGCTGGCAAGATCCACACCTCGTTCCACAATTAATGTCCACTTTAATTTGCATGCATTCTGTGGATGCTGTACGTTTTTGTGCTCTATGTAGTGGTATGCTAAAGGCAGATCAGTAAGAGAGAGTGCTCCTTTCTGGCCAAGAGTATTCAAGATGAGCAGAAGGGAGATGTATAGCTAAGTGCCTTATTACTTGACCTTACCTAATTTATTATAAAAGCATATCTTTAGAGTAATGTTAGCTCTTAAAAAAGAATTCAACTAATCACTGCTTTTTTAAGTTGCTAAATACCTCATTAGAGACACTATTAACCTTAGCATAACAGTTTCTGATACAAGATTTAAAGGCTAAAAAATCATCAGTTTTTATTATCCAACAGAGTTTTTGGTAAAAACAAATGTCCAGTGGGAGATTCAAGGAAATAAGAAAAAAGCGTTTCAATGTAATTGCTCTTAGCATCTTCCTGAAAACCTGATCATCAAATGGTTTCTTCCTCAGTGAGTGAGGCATTGCTGGAGTTTCTGGTGCTATTGAGTCTCCATCTTTCCTCTGTTAATTTTCAACGTCTTTCTTTCTCTGAACATTTTCAGTTAGCCTTTCTCTGTGTATGATATTTTCAGGCTAAATCTTGTAAATGCTCACCATTAGAGATTTGTAGTCAAACCCAAAGCAAATAATACCAATTTGAAAACTTTCATTTTAAAGAGGGGCCTTGACTTTGCTGTAACTATCTCAGTGTGCTTTCTGATGTATTTCCAAACGCTATTCTGGGTGAGGAGGGTGCATACTCTACGCCAGCTTCTGGTCTAACTGCTTTACATCTGTTAACTGTTTGCTCTTTACACCAAATCTTGGAGGTAGGTACAATTGTTATGTTCATTCTATGACATAGCTGTACTTGGTCTCTCTTCCTGTGCTCAGTTCCTAGATCAGGTTCCAACATTTTCTGTACCAGGTTGGTTTTGCAGGACATACAGTCTCCTTTGCCATGACTCAGGTTTCCCATTGTAGCCTGATAGTGTCTATACAGTATGAAAATTAACGGGGGGGGGGCTGGGTTCCAGTAAAACTTCACTGACCCTAAGTCTGAGGGTCATATAATTTTCATGGGTCCTAAGTTATGGTTCATTTGTTTTAAACCATTGGAAAATGAAAAAAAGCTTTCTCAGCTTGAGGGCTGTGCAAAACCAGGCCATGGTCAGTATTTAACCCATAGGGTTTAGTTTGGGGATCTCTGACCTAGGTGTGGAGTTTGCTGGGCCACAGAGTTTCCACAATTTCAGCTTTTTTAGAGCTGGTAGCTTGTTTGCTAGGGGTTGCTCCTGTTTAACAACCACACCAACGGTATGTGAGCATTCCCAGTGCTACATAACCCTTTTTCTTCCTTTTCCTCTTTTAAATAAACCCTTAAAAGTTGAAGTATGACATAGATTCTGACAACTGCACAAAACATAAGTGTAAAGCTCAATGAATTACACTTATGTATGTGACCACCACCCAGGCCGAAGAGAGAAGTGGCACCAACTGAGAAGCCCCTAGTTATTCTCCTTCCCAATATTTACCTTCTCCATCTTCCCCAAACATTATCACATCTCTGACTTTTAACACTTCAGTTTCATTTTGCTCATTTTGAAGGCCACATAAATGCAATCCATTCAGTGTGTATTCACTTCTGTCTGTCCTCTTTTATTCAGTTTAGTTTTTGAGATAGTCACCCATCTTGTTTTGTGTAGCTTTAATTCATTTATTTCATGGCTGTGTAGTATTCCATTTATTCCCCATTATAGTTGCCATTCAGTATTATTTTGTATTAATTTCAGGTGTACAGCATAGTGGTTAGACATTCATATAATTTAAAATGTGGTCCCCCTGACTAGTCTAGTACCCACCTGGCACTATGCATAGTTATTACCATACTTGTATTATTGACTTTATTCCCTATATTGTACTTTACATCCCCATGAGTATTTTCTAACTACCAATTTGTATTTCTTAGTTTCTTCCCCTTTTTCACCCTGCTCCCCAACCCCTCTCCCATGTGTCACCCCGATAAATCTAGCACCTATCTGACCCATAATTATTACAATATTATTGACCATATTCCTTATGTTATACTCTACATCCCCATGACAACTGTGTAACAACCAATTGTAATTCTTAATGCCTTCCTCTTTTTCACTCTGTCTTCCAATCCCCTCCCATCTGTCACCCCAACAAGTCTTCAATAATACCATTTTAGATCCATTCAACTGTTGGCAGACAGTTGAAGTTGTTTCCTATTTATTTCGATTACAAATGGCACTACTATGAACATTCTATTTATTTCTTGGTGTGATGTGAACTAGTTTTTGTTGCATGTATAACAATGAATGGAATTGCTGTATTATAGGGTACACATGTTCAACTTTAATAGATAATGCCAGTTTTCCAGACAGTTCTACCAAATTGCTCTTCCACTAGCACTGTATGAGAGTTGCTTTTACAGCACATCCTCATGGGTGCTTAGTATTGTGTTTAAAATTTTAGCTCTCGGGTAGACGTGGAAGTGATTCCTCATAGTTTTAATTTGCATTTTCCTGATCATAAAGAAGTTAAGCAAACTTTCATGTGATTGTTGGCTATTTGGATATCTTATTAAAGTGTCTATTTAAGTCTTTAGCCAATTTCTCTTCTGAGTTGTCTTTTAAAATTTGCTATAGTTCATTGATTTATAGGATTAAAAAAATCCTACACAGGAGTTTTTTTTTACAATTGTACATGTTGCCAAAATCTTTTCTCATACTGGGGCTTGCCTTTTCACACCCTGGATGATATCGCCTGATGAACGGAGATCTTTGAGTTTAATGTCATGTCCCCTGGAGCTGTGTTGCACTGCTGCTATCTGGGATTGAGTGTTTGTGATTAGAAATTAGATGCCCATCATATTTACAAAGGACAAGAAGTGGTCAGAAAGACGCCACCTAAGCAAGCAAAACTTTCCAACGTGAGGTTCCAAGTTACAGCTTTTCATAATTAACTTGTTTTCCTGGCTAGAAAAGGGTATGCTTTAACCAAACTTGAATTTGAGGAATACGCCATGTGTAGGTTATATTATACAGAAGTGCTGACAGTTTAACCACTAAGGAGAATGGCCAGGTTTCTAGAGCAGAGGAGCTCTTCCTCGTGTGGGCAGAATGAGAGCCTTTTGTGTCAAGTGGGAGGGTTATCCTGGAGCAGAGCTAATGGCCTGTGGCTGTGGGAGTTGCTGGGTTGCTTAGGCTCTGGCCCTGGTTCATTTTGGCCTCAGTCTGGGTCATTAGGCCCAGGTTTTGCATTGAGGGCCTCCAGAGTGTGGGTCCTGTTTAGTAACATACTGGATAGCTCAGCTTCGAGCTTTGTCTGTAGTCAGGGTTGAGATGAGTGTTACAGGTCAGTGAGAGAGAGGGAGAGGTTGTGTGTGTGTTGGGGAAGGGTGAGAAAGACCCAATGTTTAGCTCCATAATTACCTTCACCTTATGGTAAACGGTAAGATATTACTTTAAGAATTTATAAGGGAGAAGAGAGAAATAACTATATATACTGAGAAACTTTTTAAAAAATCATTTTCTCTATCCCCATCAATACATAAATAGTTGGTGATTTTCTTGAGTGTATTGATTCTTTATCAAGAATAATAATAATTATTATGACTGTGACTTCCAAAAAAATCAAAGAAATAGTCAAAAAAGCATTGTTGTCTTAAAAGGGCCCATAGAGTGCTAATCAGGGTGGATGAAGATGTCCCTTTATATATCAGTGAAATTTCAGAACATGGAGACTACAGAGGAGACCCTGAAAGGCTTTAGAAAGACTATTTTCCTAAAGCAGGGGTTTGAATTAATCTCTTGGAAATATATCCCATAAAGGATGGATTTAAAAATTCTCTCTTCCATTAAAAGGAAAAAGTAGTACGTGACTACCTTCTCTTACTTCTCAAAGTCTCTGTGGATAATAGAAAAAGCATTAGAAAGTGGATACAAGAAAGAAAACCATCCTTGGATCAGAAGTCTGACTTAAAGCATCCCTGGAAGACAAGACAGGAAACAGGGCATCCAGGGCAAACCCATGTATAGGATGGGAGTGGTTCTGGGTGGCCATCGTGGCGAGTGGGCAACTGCATTTGGAGCAGTTGGGCAGCTTTGACTTCTCCTCTAGCTCCAGTCTTGAGCTGGAGATACTCTGTGTGGGAAGACCCAGAAGGAACCAGAGCCTTCAGCCTGAAATCAGGTTATTGACACACACTTTTCCCACATGGCTTGTTCCATCCTTCCCTACAATCTCTGTGTTAAATAAATAACATCAACTACAAATATAAGTGTTCAGCCAAGAAATCACCAAACACTTAAGGAAACATCAATTCATTGAATGAGGAACTCTGACTCAGCAATCAAAGGACCATCACCAAGAAAGCAGCATTAATGGCACAAACAGGACTGGGTTTTAAAAGAAGCAAAGTGGATATCCTCAGAAAAATAAGAACTTATTCCATAAAATAAGAACAGGCAGCTGTTTCAAGAGGCAAATACAGGCATACCTTGGCGATATTACAGGTTGGGTTCCAGGCCACTGCACTAAAGTGAATATTGCAATAAAGTGAGTTAAGGAAATTTTTGGGTTCCCAGTGCATATTAAAATTATACTTATACTATATCAGTCTTGTCAAACCCACAGCCGAAGGGCCGCATATGGGCCGGGACGGCTTTCAATGCAGCCCAACACAAATTTGTAAACTTTCTTAAAATACTATGAAATTTTGGGGGCACTTTTTTTTTTTTAGCTTATCAGCTATCATTAGTGTTAGTGTATTTTATATGTGTCCTAAGACAATTCTTCCTGTGTTGCCCAGGGAAGGTAAAAGATTGGACACTCCTGTAGTGTATTAAGTGTGCAATAGCATTATGTCTAGAAAATGTACATACCTCAATGAAAAGAATTTTATTGCTAAACCATGCTTACCATCATCTGAACCTTCAGAGAATCATAATCTTTTTGCTGGTGGAGAGTTAGTTGATGACTGTTGATGGACCAGGGTGGTGGTTTCTTAAGTTTAGGGAGGCCGTGGTGATTTCTTAAGACAGCAATGAAGTTTGCTGCATTGGTTGGCTCTTTAGCTTGAACACTGGGAGGCCATGGTAGGATTATTAATTGGCCTAATTTCAATACATTTGTGTCACAGGGAATAGAGAGGCCCCAGGAGAGGGAGAGAGATGGGGGAACAGCCAGTTGGTGGAGCAGTCAGAACACACACACACACACACACACACACACACACAAAATGTTGATTAAGTTTTGTGTAGTTCGTGGTACCTCAAAACAATTCCGATAGTAACATCGAAGATCACTGATCACAATTCACCATGACAAATATGATAATCATGAAAAAGTTTCATATATTGCAACAGTTAACAAAATGTAAGAGAGACACAAAGTGAGCAAAGGCTATTGGAAATATTGCCCCGACAGACTCACTTGATGTAGGGTTGCCAAAACCTTCAATTTGTAAACAAATGCAGTATCTGTGAAGTGCAACAGTGAATTGAAGCACACTAAACCTAGATATGCCTGTAGATGTTACCTTGAAAATGAAATATTTAATTGATAAGAAAACTCATAAATGGAATGAAAAGTAGGAGGGAGGCACACAGCTGAAGAATAAATCAGCAAGCTAGAAGTTTGAATTAAATTTGAAGTAATTCAGAATACGGTACAAAAATGCAGAAGTTTAAAAACTGAAACAAAGGTTAAAAGGCATGGTGGATAGACCCAGAAGTTTCAAAATCCATTTATTAATAATACTAGGGCCTCTCAAAGGAGAGAAGGCAGAGTGGTTGGGAGTAATGAAGGAGGATGGAAAGAGAAGAAAAGAATCAAAGAAACAGCCAATGAAAGATGTGAGTTGTTGAATTAAAAGTGTTCCCTTAGTGCTCATCGTGATGAATAAATAAAGATGCTCCTTGGACACAGTAGAGTGAACTTTTAGTACACTCGGTGAAGAGACGATCTTGAAAGGCTTTAGGGAGAAGGTTTGATGGGATACTTTTTGCTTTGACTCTTTGCTGTCTTGCAGGGATAGTGGAGGAAGTCTGTCTTTGGGGAGAAGCTTAGATGGAAATAGATATAATATTGCAATATAATTTTCCCTTTTGAAAATGGAAGTGAATTCCTGTTGTTTTCTTTAGCAAACTCTTCTTGGTTATTAGGATTATATATTTATTTTGGGAGGATGAATGATTCAGATCCTCTAAGTTACCTGTGGGATATTAATGTTAGTTAAAGCAGAGTTCTTGAAATGCTGTACAGTCCTGGTTTGGAAGTTAGCTGCAAGAGGGCTTTTCACAGCCATCTGCATTTGTAGTCCCTGCTCCCCTCCTGAAGCCAGGACCTTATTTACCACCCTGGCTTTCCAATGGAATGGTTGACAGTTCTTTCTACCCAGAGGGCCCTGTTTTGGCTTCTTGATGGGGTAACAGGATAGCCTGCTTTCTACCCAGAGCAAGAAGGAATGTCATTTACCCTTGACTATCTTTTAAAATAATTTGGAAAGGACAGATGCTGAGTTTTATTTCATATTAAGATTGCATTTCCAAGGGCCTACTTATTGGTAACTTGATAACCTTGATTAACTGTACGGGTCACAGAGTCCTCAGAGTACTTGCGGATTTATTATGGAACAATTAGCCAGAGAACAGGAGCTCAGCTTCCTTGGCAAAGAGCTCCTCATAGTGAGGAATAATGATCAGTCTGACTGATTGCTATTGGTGTAGGGATTTCTCTATTTAATTTAGAATATCACATTTTATTGAATGAAGGGACTCCATGTTTCTGTTGTTTTCCATATTAACTCCCTACATGCCTTTCTGTCATTTTAGAGGCCAGAGCCCACCCGTTGCTGAATTTAACTTGCTCCTGAAAGCTCACACTTTGGAAACCTATGGCGTGGATCCCCACCCATGCAAGGTAACTGCCCCTCACAGCAGGCTGGCACTTAACAATTTTTTTGCCCCAAAAGAGTTAATTGGTACATACTCCTGCCAGGCCCCTCCTAGGATATTTCCACAGCCTGAACCACTGCCCCTAACTGGAAGGGACAACAGTGGGCTGCAGTTACCTGTTTTGATAATTGATAATCTCCTTTGGAATCTACCAGTTGCTTGCTCATTGCAATGTAATACCACATAGTCCTAAATGAGCATACGTGAATTTATTCATCAAGTGGATGCTTTTACCCCTGAGAAGTTGCAGGGTCCTAACATTTATTTTTAAGGCCATTTTCAGCAAGAATGCAGTCTTAGAAAATGAGAAAGTGGAAGAAAAGAAAGATTTAAAATTATATTGTGACATTAGGGGTATTTGTTTTTCTTTTTTCTTTACTTATATTATTTGAAAATATTTCTCTCAAGCTTGAAACCCAGACCATGTGTGACAGAATCACCCGGGCCCCACCCCAGAGCTACCGATTCAGAATCAGTGGGTGTGGGGGGTGGGCAAGAGGGCCTGACGAATCAGCCTTCAAACAAGTTCCCAAGGTGCTGCTCGTGCTCATGTTTTCCAGAAATGTTTTATGAAAAATTTTCTCCTTTCTGTATCTTAAACTAAGTACACATCAACTAGACACTAACCCACCTCCTGAACTATGAATGTATGTCATCCAGGCTCTTAAAGGTAAGGTTTGAGTCATACCGGGACATTACGTTACTCACGTGGGACCAGATAGCAGTATTTGGTCACGGACTGGTCCTATAGCTCTCAGCTCAGGCTCCACATAGCAGGCACGTGGGGAGCTTCCTCACCTCCTCCTACCCAGTTCCATCAGGATTTGTTGGGGTGCAGACCAGATTCCCCAGATGATTCCAATGTGCAGCCGAGGCTGAGAACTGGTGGTAATTCTCCACACTGGCTGTGCATGTTGTGGTCTGCCCACCCAATTAATTTATAAGATTTGCCAGTTACCTCTTCCTAGTCGTGGTATAAAACAGATTATTCTATTTAGGGAATTAGACTTTTATCTACTGATGTAACCCTTTCTGTTTATTTTATGTTGTTGTTAGTTTTTACTAGGAGGCTGCCTTGATTTTTGTTGTTGTTCTTTGCCTTTGCTTAATGTTTAGTTTTCTTGGCTAAGGCTGGAAGCAAAGTAAGAATTTATGAACATACATTTATATTAAAATTGCCAGGAATCCAGTGTGGAATTGAATCAAGCTAGATTACATGCTCAGGGCTTTGGTTTCAGGGCTAATGATAACAAAGAACAGTTTGTTCACATTACAGGGCAGATCTGAGAATGCAGGTGGCCCTGGAAGACACTTGGAAGTGGACACGGTGGTTTGGGACTAATCTGTGCTTTCCCAGAAGGGTCATGGTGAAGAAGGTCTGTTCCTCACAGGGAAGAGCTATATGCTCCTAGACCTTGCCCAGGTTTTAGAAGTCCTCTCCTTGGGAGTCCCATCTCAGAAACTTAGTTTACTGCTGCAGTCATTAGAATTAACCCGAATTTAACCCCACATAAAGATGAGTAAACATACCATTTATCATTTATTTTATAGTCCTCAGTCCAAATATGTTTTTATTTCTATTTTTTTTTTTTTTTTTTTGCAGGATTCAACAGGTACTACAACATTTTTGGGATTCACTGCTTTAGGCTTTGTGGTATTCCAGGGAAATAAGAGAATCCATTTGATAAAATGGTGAGTATTTGTTTGGAAAAATTGGTTTACCATTTTTCTTAGTCTTGTTTTTCTTTGACCTTTGACTTTTTGTGTGTGTGTGGGGGAATGTCAGGTAGAATGCCTAGTATCCATTTCTTTGCCTTGGAGCTTCATTACCAAGGGATTGATTATCTATAAATGAAACCCAATCTAGGTTTCCCTGTCTTAGTAGGGAATTGGATTTGTCAAGCTGGGGAGTCAACACAGGAGATCTGGGACGTGGCCCCAGGTCTGGGGCTCTGCCTCCAAATGGGAGGTGTCTAGTGTTTCCTCACCAGTAGCTTCTGCTCTGACCAGAGGGGTGACCATGGGTGGCTCAGAGTGGGTAAAATGCAAGTTCCCTTGAGCAACTCAGGACCCACTCTTTCCCATTCATTTCCCTCTACTCTCTTCTGCCAAATCCTTGCTGCAGACTTGCCTTTTGTTATCTAGTATATCAGTGAAGATGCTGTTGGTCAGAATAACAGTAATGTCTGCTCATCGTGACTTACAAATAAGAAACTGATTATTGCACATAGCAAAAGTTCCAGAGGTTGGACAGTTCCACGATCCTTTAATTTAACTGCCCGACAACACTGTGAAGGACTTGGGTCTATCCATTTTCTTCCCTGCCATTCCAGGGTAGTGGCTTTTGTCCCCAGGCTTGTGCTCATACTGTGGTCACAAGTGCACCTGGGCCTCACATCTTCATACAGCACCACCCAGAGCCTGGAGTATAGCAACCCTTCCCCCTGTCTGCTAGTAAAAATGAGGATGACCTGTCTAGAGGGATAACTTTTTCAGAAGCCCTACAGGAGGCTTCCTACATGCCTAGTTGGGCAGGATTGGGACACATGTGCCTGCTAAAACAAATCCTTCCAAGAAGAATAGGAACTGCTCACCTGGGTTGGTTGAATCAAGTTCCATCCTCTTGGGACTGGGAAGAGAATGATCTGTATGAACACATGACCCTGAGAAACAATAAAATCTTGGTGGGTCAATAAAGAAGTGGGAGGCTGGAGTGGGGTAGGTGGCCAGCAGCACCCACTATGTCCCATCAAGAAGAAAATGGTTTTGGTAAAGCATGAAGAAGGCTGAACATTATATATGTGATGGAATATTTAAAGGCTTAACCTTGTTCATACCTTCAGCTTGATTCAGTTCCCTCTCTGATGGTCCTTGACAGGTTTGCCACCTCTGTTGTGTCTCATTGTGTCCCTTTAGCCTGAGCTTTGGGGTCTGAAGTTCTTTTTGATGGGTAGTGGGTGCACATCCTCAGTCCTGGGTTGGAAATGCTCTCTTGCACTTACCTGAGCCTCAGTTTCATGGTTCTGTAGCTTCAAGACTTCTTCAGCACCTCGTTATCAAGTAGCCTTCCCCACCTGCTTAGTACTCTCCTCTTAGCACCCTCTTTGTTTCAAACCTTCTCTACTAGAGTAGCATTAGTTGACTTATGGCTACTCGTCTCCCTACACCTTTTGCTCTATTTTTTATTTTATTTATTTTATTTTTTGGTATGTGGATAGTTCCCTGGCTGGGAATCAAACCCAGGCCGCAGCGTTGACAGCGCCAGCACCGAAGCCTTAAGCCACTACACCACCAGGGACTCCCTTTTACTCTATTTTTGTGATCCACCCCTCTCTTTCTAAGATATCCAGTTTCTCTAAATACCTTCTTTGTTCTCCTTCTATTATTGCCTTTTACTAACTCATACCTTCAGCTCTTCTACTTGTTTTTCTCTTCCACAATTAGCACTCTCAAAACTCTTATTTGCCTTTAACAAATCACTTTTCTGAGTCTCAGGGTACCCATCCATAAAATGGGATCAATTATGTCTGCCTGCCTTATAGGGAGGAAGGGAGATGGGAGAAAAGCAAATGATATTCTTAGTGTGTGTGAGAGTGGTGTGATTTGTGTTATATAACATGGTGCTGTTATCCAGGTTTTTTGGTTTGTACTTTCAGTGCGTTGTAAGGAAGCTCCAATGTTAATCCCTCTTCAGTCCATTCCAGAGTAAACTCCCTAGGGATTCCTACTGTCTTTGGGGAGCTTGGGAATTTGGGGATTTTGCCTATCCTGTCCTAGGATCAAAAAGGCCTGGAGAGGTTGTGAAGGGTATTAGACCCTCACATTTTGAATTGCCTGAGCTCTGGAGTAGTTGGATTAGGACAGGACACATCTCACGTGCAGAGTAATTACATGTCTCTCCCGTCTTTGGGTTTCTTACTGTGTACATTGAAGAGTTAAGATGGACAGTTCAACTGTTTGTTTTTGGGTTCTACACCTTGGTGTTCCTGGTGGGGTGCTGATCACAATCCATCCTTCCCAGCCGCTGCTTAGGTGTGCGTATTTCTAACAACTATGTACATTTACTAAAGTAATTTTTTTTTCTCACATTAATCCCAGTCTTTTTGTGTTTTAAACAACCATTGAGTTTTACCACTCTTGCAAATCCTGTGCCTCAATTAAAAGAGCTGAATGTGACCTCACTGTTCTTTCTTCCCCAGGAAAGCTCAGGCGCATATACCACTATCTGAGGAATTAGATCAAAGGAATGAAAATAGAATTCTCTCCTCTGTTGACACATATTTTCTCACCAAGGAGGCGACCTAGGGTCTATATTTCAGGGAGATTTTAATCGAGTAGCTTTTAACATGAAATCTAATGTGACACTTTTGACGGTATTTTTCATTCATTGAGTTGCCCTCAAAATTCTGAGCATCTCAATATATAATAAAATACTCTTCTATAAACAGGGGGAGCAGGAATGAACGTTTTACAGTGTGGTGTGGGTACCTCTCGGAGATGGATGGGAAAGAGGGAAGGAACAGATAGTATGAATCCATGTCATTTCATTAACTGAATCTGAAATAACCACGTTCTTCACACGTCACAAAATGGGCTGGCCAATTAATGTTGTTCTGGTTGTTCATGTTCATGTACCCCCTGGAGCTCCTTGGAAGAGAGGTGCAGCTGCACCGTAAAAAATGGCACAATTCGGATTACCTCTTGGGAAGAAAATTGTCGTATAATTCACTTGGGGGCTTTTTGCTGCCCATTAGGCCTTCACAGATGCTAAGATATCTTGTTTCATGGCAGTCTGCTTGGCATTTGTGAGTCAGCAGATTCCTATGGGAAACCCAGGTACTTTGGTTAATTGCCACTTTGTTTTTTCCTCTCACACAAAGAGATTTTCTTTCCTTAGGCCGGATGTCTGCAAATTGAAGTTTGAAGGGAAGACATTTTATGTGATTGGCACCCAGAAGGAGGTCAGATGCCACTTTTCTAACTCTCTGTTGCCCTGTGTGCGTGTGTGTGTGTCTGTATGTGCACACACATGCATGTGTGTGCACAAGAGAGATTCAAGTATAAAATGTACCTTTAGCATTGTAACCCCCGAAGACCATGACTTTATAAAGTTTGTGATGATAATGGAAACAACATGCTGAGAATGCTTTAGAAGTAAGCAGAAAAACACTGGGTTTGCACATTTAAGAATAATGTCAGTTACCAATGCTGACCACATACCCCCATATGAGAAACACATTGGCATAGATTTGAGGAAGCGGGACCACCCCTTACCTCTGTAATGTGTGAAAATACAGATATATGAAACAAGTGAAAATACTTACAAGGCTGGATATCAATGCTGGCTAGAGTTGAATAAACAGGGTCTATAAGATCCAAGACTCTTAAAATAAAGGAGTTATCAGATATAGGCTGAGCTCATTAGGAACATATTTGGGAAGTGTCATTGCTGCAGCTTTGAGCCTCAGAGGTAGGTCTGGAAGTGTGTGGATTTCCTGATCCTAGTTTTCAGTTCAAGCACTAGTTACTCAAGGTTGGCAAATAAGTCTTTAATCCAAGTCTGAGTGAGAGGGAGGCGATGCCTGAAAAGTTGAAGATTGTGAAATAGCTGTTTTTCAGAAACAAGGCCAAGATAGATTAGTGACGTCTGCCAAATGTGTGAGATGGGCAATACCATTTCAATAATACTTTTAAGAACAGAGTAATGTGCACATTACTTCAAATCTGTTCGGTAGATGTCGGGATGCACATAGGTAAAATACTTGAAGTAAAACATGGAAAACATGAACTGTGTTTAACATGCCTTTTTTGGTTTTGTTATATTTTGTTAGAAAAAAGCCATGTTGGCATTCCATACTTCAACCCCTGCTGCCTGCAAACATCTTTGGAAATGTGGGGTGGAGAACCAGGCCTTTTATAAGTAAGTAGCTTTTATTCATTTAATCACATGTTTTAAAAGTACCCGTGGAACCCATTATGTTTTGCAAACAACTCCGTGTTCATTTCTTTGAGTATCTTTTGTGCATTGTTCAGGGTGACACCCTATCACTGTTGGCCAGAGTACGTCCTGAGCTCCCTATGCAGTGTTTTCCATGGAATCGCTGTAGGTCTTTTGCTTGTTTGTTTGCTATTTCCATTCAACATGTAACAGGATCAATTTTTGCTTGGGTACCCCCCTCAGAAGTAGACCTTGAGATGAGTTTAGTGCAAGTGGTATCTTTGGGTTGTGGTCACTATCCACACCAATAGGGGAAATGCCAAGGGAGATGAAAAAACAAGTGATGTAGTATGCATTATTAAGTATGTCACTGCCATGGGCGGCTGGGTTTGGCTCTGCTAGGGAAATCTGGCCGGCAAAGAAGCTGGGCTATGTATCTACCAATTCCTCATTCGTTTTGGTTGAGAGCCATTTTGGAGGACAGAGAAGATATTCTCTGCCACTTTTGGCTTACGCTGAGCTTTGGTTGAATGCACTCTCACAACCAGAAAAAGAAACCTTTGGCAGAGAGTCACACATGTTCATAGCAAGAAGCCTTCAGTATATAGAGATGAGAGCCAATGGTTTATGAATGGAGTACCACCAGAGTCTGGGATCATAGACAGTGCTGGCTGAACAGGACTTCAGAAACTTTCTGTAAAGCTCTCAGGTTTCCAAAGAGGTTCAAATTTAGGATCCTTCCACTGAGTTCCAGCTTCTCTTCTGAGACACACTTACTGATTGGAAGAGCAGTGGTGATGGGTGTACTCAGGAACCTAGACGAGCCCTGCCCAGGGTATCAGCACCGCCGACCTCTGGAGCTCATCCAGGTGGACTTTGCTCAGTCTCCCCTTGTACTGAGTTTTTGTCTTAGTCATTCGACTCACTTCCCCAAACCTCTGAGGTTTTCGCTGGTGAGGACCATCAGGAGAATGATGGCTTGGGTAATGATTTATAAACCCTCTTTTAGTTGCACAACTATTTTCCTGACACAGTAGTATAGGCAAAGCACAGTATGTAAAAGAGATGAAAATAGAGAAGCTGTAGTTGTTGGTGGGGACCAGAGCTGGGATTGCAGACTGGAGACCCATTTCTTGTTTGCTCCTCAGGAACTTGAGTGACCAGTTGACCCAGTTCGCCTGGGACTTTCCCAGGTTTACTATAGAGAGTCCTGTGTCCCAGGAAATGCCTCAGTTTTGGGCAAACCTTATCAGGACCATAACTTGAAAATCCTTGGATGAGATGATCCATTAAATATGATGCTTCTAGCAATGATAGGAAGTGGTGATGCTTAGATTTTCCCACAACCATCACCACTTCAAGGCATCTGGGTGCCCTCTCCAATGTTTGGGGAATGGTAAAAAAAAAAGGGGGCACCTAATGGTCTTTGAAAAATCAGCATGTCTAGGTGTTTCCATCAACATGAGGGGTGAGAGAGAGAAACACAGAGGGATTGGTCCTCTCATTCTTTAGTTGGAGTTAACACAGTTTTTGTTTTTGTTTTTAAAAAAATATTTTGAAAGTTGAGATAATATATACCATAAAATTCACCCCTTGAAAGTATAATTTGGTGGGTTTTAGTCTAATTCATGAAGTATGCAACCATCACCACTATCTAATTCCAGAACATTTTTATCACCCCCAAAAGAAACCCTGTACCCATTAGCCGTCATCCCCATCCCCAATCTCTCCCTCTCCCCAGATCTTTACAACCACTAATCTACTTTCTGTGGATCTACTTTATGGATTTACCTATTCTGGACATTTCATATAAATGGAATCATAAACTACGTAGCCTTTTGTGTCCAGCTTCTTTCACTTAAGGTAATGCTTTCAGGATTTATCTATATCATAGCATGGATCAGCACTTCATTTCTTCTCATGACTGAATAATATTTCATTATTTAGATGTGCCAAATTCTGTTTATCCATTGAGGGACACTTGTGTTGTTCCCCTTTTTTAGGTATGAGGAATAATGCTGCTACGAATATCCATACAAATATTTTTTCTGTGGACAATTATCTTAGGTTTATACCTAGGAGTATAATTTCTGGGTTATGCGATAACTCTATATTTAACTTTTTGAGAAACTGACAAACCGTTTTTGGAGCCTAAGCTTTTGGAACCCTTCTGTTCCTTCTTTAATGGAATTATCTGGGTCTGGTCAAAGAATCACTTAGAGACATTTAGTTAGTTACTGAGAATGAACATTTTCTTCCAAATGAGGGAGTTAGTTGATAGAGTCCTGCTTGAAACAGAGCAAACCCAAGATATACCATGCCACTATTTTATTGTGGATTCTTATGTACATATTTGTACTAGATCTGAGTGCCAGCTAGTTGCCCAGCCCAGCCCCTTTGACTCAAAAGGGCTCTGATTCTGTTAAGCTGGGGGGTGGGCACCTGGTTTCTGCGCTGCTCCGTCTCTTTCCTGGGCAGAGGTCCTGGCCCAGGTCCTGCTCTGTCTGACGGGCACTGTGCTTGAATGCTTTTGGCTGGCAGAGCAAGGCCCTGATCTTGTTTCCTGGGTTGGGGGTGGTTCATCCTTCCTTTTCACTTCACCTGCCGTGGGAGCAGAGAGGCTCGGTGGCCAAGAATTCCCATGTGTGCTTTCAACACATGAATGTGCTGCTAGTTGTCAGCTGGCCCAGGGCCACTGATCAGGATTGAAGGCCCTGGCTCTGAGCTCTGCTGCCTGGGAACAGAGCCCAGAAGCACAAACTCTGATTTTCTCTCCCGCCTCAAACCCCAGGGGATCCCGGCATAGACTTAGTCATGGTTTCAGAGCTTTCTTTATGCTATGTGTTTTCTAGATGCTCTATCCCAGAGCACCAGAGCTTACCATTTCTGGTTCACCGAAAGCACCCTGGACAGACTGGAGGGTTTGGTGGCTCACCGGTGTTTTCATTTGACAAATCTTTATCTCACACCTGGCGTACACTGTGCTAGACACTGGGGCCACAGTGGAGGCTCAGATGTCACTCTCCTCAACTTTGTATGCAGGAGATGAAGGCAGTCTGTGGTAAATTTCTTGCTCAGAGATGGATGTATATTTGTCAGAGGAAATGTGTTAATGGCTGGTAGATAAAGACCCAGAGTAGCTCCCCGAACCAGTGCCTCTCACTTCAATGAGTCCATGAATTACCTGGAGATCTTGTTGGAATGTGGGTTCTGACTCAGTAGGTCTGGGTGGGGCATGAGGGTGCACACATCTAATGAGCTCCCTGGTGATTCTGGGCTGAAGGTCTCTGGACCACACTTTGAGTTTAAGGTTCTCAGCCCTGACTGCACACTGGAATCACCGGGAAAGCTAGTAACACAACGCTACCCGAGACCCAATGAAATCAGAGCCTGGAGCCTCACAAATATGTTCACAGCAGCATTATTAATAGCAGGTAAAAAGTGGAAAAACCTAAATGCCTATCAAATGATGGAAGAATGAAACAAATTTGTACTCATATCTCCATGCAATGAAATATAATTCTGCCATAAAAGGAATAAGTACTGATTCATTCTACAACATGAATGAATCTTGAAAACTTTATGCTAAGTGAAAAGAAGCTTGTCACAAAATACCACCTATTCCGTGATTTCATTTATATGAAATATCTAGAATAGGCACCTCTATAGAGACAGAAAATTAATGGTTATGTAGGATTAGGAGTGGGGGAGATGAGGAAGGGAAACAGGAAGTGACTGCTGGTGGGTATGGGGGAGGTGCTTTTTGGGATGATGAAAAGGTTTTTTTAATTAATTTTTTAAACTTTGTGAATTATACTGAAAACCACTAACATGTACAGTAGAAAAGGGTAAACCTTATGTTATGTGAATTACAAGGTCTACCATTTAAGTTCGTAAACACATCCTAGAAAAAGTGCTACATCCCTCATTGCTGACTATCACTATGGTCACCTTTGAAGGACTCCCCATGGTAAGCTATATGCACTGATTCCAGTGCCTAGTCCACTCTTCAATGCAGTTTTGGAATTCTTTTTCTGAAATGGCCATCAGAGCTGTCCCTTGATATCCTGAATGTCATACGAATGTCTTCCTTTCAGTATCTCCTTTATTTTTGGGTAAAGAAAAAAGTCACTGGGGGTTAGATCAGGTGAGTAGGGAGGTGTTCCAATACACTTATCTGTGTACTGGCTAAAAACTCCCTCACAAACAGTGCTGTGTGAGCTGGTGCAAGAGCCATGAGTTGCTGGTGAAAACTTCATGTTGTCTTCATCTAACTTTTTCATGCAGCCTTTTCAGCACTTCCAAATAGTAAACTTGCTTGACTGTTCAGTTGGTACAAATTTATAGTGAACAGTCCCTCTGATGTCAAAAAGGTTTAGCAACATCGTTTTGACTCTTGATTTGGACTGATGGAACTTTTTTGGTAGTAAGAACTAGCTGACTTCCATTGTGCACTTTGATGCTTTGTTTCAGGGTCGTATTTGTACACCCCTGTTTCATCCCCAGTGATAACATGGCCCAAAACATCAGCTTGCCACTCCAAAAGGTCTTGGCAAACTTCAACTCTCCTTTGCTTTTGTTCATTGGTGAGCTCCTTCAGGACCATGTTTGCACACATCTTTCTCATGCCAAGACTTTCAGTGAAGATTTTTCTGTTTTTCTGTCAATGTTTACTTGGTCTGCTATGCTTCTGACAGTCAGCTGTTGATTTTGACACACAATTTGATGTATTTTTGCAATGTTTTCATCAGTTTTGCTTGCTACTGGCTGCCCTGACCTCTCTTCATCAGCGACGCTTTCTCTCCCCTCAGAAAAACATTTAATCCATTTGTACACTGCCATTTTCTTCATGGCATTATCCCCATAAATTTGGATTAACATGTCCCTGATTTCACTTCCACTCTCGGCAAATTTAACAAGAAATTTAATGTTTGTTCATTGTTCTAATTCAAGTTCTGAAATTCATCAAAACATGTAACAACAATAATGAGAGCCACTCAGCAAGACACCACCACATGTCGACGTGAACACAGCTGTGAGACACAGATATACCGAGGTTATGACACCTTACCGAGTTGTTTGTACAGTGCTGCCAATGTAAGCACATGGTGGCAGGTTCACAGACTTAATTGCCAAACCTCATGTATCTCAATAAAGATGTTATTTGAAAATTTCAGAATTTATGATGAGGGGTCTAGGACATTGGTACTAATAAACATTTTTTTCCAATGGTTGAACATGCCTAAAGTTAAATTCTCCAGTACAGTGGTTCTCAAAGTAGAGTCCCTGGATCAACTTCAGCATCTATTGGGAACTCACTAGAAGTGCAGATTCCTGGGACCTAATCCAGAATTACTTTTGAGTTTTCAAAACCCTGCCAGGTGGTTCTGATGCCCTCAGAAGCCTGAGAATTTGTATGGCTAAAGGATTATTTTAAAAATACAATCAGACATGGTTTTGCAGTCTTCCAGCTTCTGTTATGTGACCATAGTTAAGTGATTTAACCCCTCTGTGCCTCAGTTTCCTCATGCAGAGGTGTGGATCACTTCCTCCTAGGAGAAAGCTGTGAGTATAAAATGAATTAGTATGTTTAAGGTACTTTGGATGGTGCATGGCCCATAATAGGTGCTCAATAATCATGTTATTATTACTATGATTTCTCCAAAAATTGTAAACCATGATAAAATGGGAAATTATATTGTTAATTCTAGGGCACCCTGCTTTGTCTCCTGAATGCCTAACCTGACCTCTGTCCCCAGCCCCTGTAGTACTGGGTGCCAGGGGAGAAGTGAGAGGCATGGGTGAGCTGAACGTGTGCTCCTGCAGAGCTGTGAGTGGATCAGGTGATACAGACACATAGCGAATACATTGCCAGTTCCAGGCGTTGTCTGCATGCGTGGTGCATCTCACATATGTTACCCCCTTTAAAACACAGCTTCAGCGTCAGGATGGGACAAGAGAATGTCCTAGTGCCATGGGTGTGTGTATAGTGGCTGCCCCGCCAGGTCTACGTAGGGATTGGTAGAGAGCTGTGACAACAAAAAGGTAAATAGTGACCAGGCCACCATCTGAATACATAGTTGTTAAGGCAGGTGTTGGTTATTGGGGACTATCTGGATTTCTCTGTGAGATCAGATGCTTGAGAAGAGTCAACATTTCTGTGCTGGGATTTTGATGGAGCTGGAAGTGGAAGAGGGGAAGAAGGCTGGAGGAGAGAGGATTGCGGTTTAATTAGGCTGTGCCTTCGTTGCCTTCAGTGGAGGAGGACTGGCTCTGGGCTTGTTGATGTGAGAGCCTGGGAAAGAGAGCACTGGGACAGGTCCGCTGGAGTTAGGGAGTGAAGGGTTTCAGAGTGTGTGAATGGCTCCCCAGAATCCCCAGAGTTACAGGACTGGCTTTGGTAGTAGCTCGAGAGTGAGAAGGCCACAGGGAGGTTTGGAGAGTGATGTTGGGAAAGGAGGGCAGAAAGTGGGGAGGGACAGAGGGAGGGGAACTGCCATCTAATGAGCAGCCATACACTAGGAACTTTCAAATCATTTAATCTCCTTTCACCCTCCCCAGAATGCTATCAATTAGGTATTATAATGCCCTCCCCCTTGCAAACATTTGTGGAGAAATTGAGGCTCAGAAAAGCTACATGACTTGACCAAGGTCACAGGTCTGAAAGCAGGTGGGCACCTGGGCCTCTGCTCTTTCAGGTACAATGCCACCTCTCAGGTCACTGAAGGAGAATGTGGGAACTCAGAGGCTCTCAAATGCCGGTGAACTGCCTCAAGTGATTGTGGGGTGTTTGATGAAGTACCTGTCCAGACCTGCTGAACGAGAACTTCTAGTGATGGAGCCTGGGGACCAGTGTTTTTAGCCCCTGCTGCTGCTTGGTTGGGGTTGGGAACAACTGGCTGTGCCTGCTATAACCCAGCTGCCTTTCTCGTTGCCCTGTTCACATCCCTCAATCCAACTGTCTTTGCTTCCCAATTCCCAGCGGGTTTCTGTTGTTTGAGCTCTCAGAATAAACTCCACTGTTAAAATTACATGAAAGATCTCAGCCCAGACATTATTGGAGTCCACCTGGACATTTGGGAGGGCAGGGCATTAGTGGTAGTGCTCTCAGGAGAGTGTCTCTGAGCAAATCAAATGACAATCACCAAGCACAGTCAGCTGCCAGAAAAAAAAGCCAGCACTATTCTCACTGCTCTCATCCTGAGCAGACACCTACGTATTTTATCTGCAAGATGTGTCTTTTGACCTGTTTTTCTTGGTGTCCTTTGAGGGTTTGTGTGTATGCCGTGCAGTGCCAGGGCCTCCCACCAAGAGGCGGTTCTGGTGTCAGAAGGAGGCAGTGGCCTCCTTGCAGGGCCTGGCAGGGTGGGACTGAGGCTGAACCAGTGGGTACAAGAGCTGCCCACCTCTTCCCAGAAGAGGGTCTCGGGAGCTGCCGGGCTAGCCACATCCCTTGGAGCTTCTGGTATCTTCTATCAACTGGGTACAGAGTTGAGTTTAAATTTCAAGCATTCCAGTGAAGGCTCTTAATAATCTTTTTAGCAGACTACCTTGCCCTAAGGATCCTTAGGAACCTGGAACAACAACAACAAAATCAAAACAACAAACAAACAAATGAACAAAATACTCAGAAGATTCTTTAAAGGTTTCTCTTCCCTCCACCTCGGCGGACGTGGGAGTAACAATCCTGCTGGGAAGGTGGGGGAGGAGCTGGGGATGGCCCTTTTCTTGGGCTCCAGTGGATAATGTATCAGGCCCACAGTCCTCTAGGGGGGACAGATGGGCCCAGAGGAGGCGAGTGGTCACAGGAAAGGGAGGGCTCAGTGGGACATTGTTCCACATAGCTCGGCTCGGCTTGTGGGGGGACTTTTTCTACTCTTTTCTGGGTGTGGTCTCTCATCCAGCTCCAGCCAGCAGCCTGCACTGCCCGTCCAAGGTGTCAGGCCATCTGGAGTGTGGCTCTCCCGTGTCCCCACCTGTCCTTAGGGCTTCCATTGTATCTTCTCTGGGCCCTGCTTGGCAGGAGGCTCTCGCCACGCGTGCCACCCCTCCCCTGCCCATCTCAATCTCTCTGATCACCCTGTGAATCCAGTGTCTTCCCCTGTTGGCTCAAGCTGTTTGCAGAGGTGGACAGGAGAAGGGGCTTCTTTGCAAAAAATTGTTCCTATAACTTTCCATTGCTCTGAGGACAAAGACTAAAACCCTTAACAAGGACAGCTTAAGGTCACGTCCTGCTGAATTGGGCGGGGTGGGTGGTGGCGTGTGTGTGTGCCTGTGTGCCTGTGGAATAAGTGACAGAAATAACAAGGGAAAATGCACATCAGGTCTTCCTTTTAGTTCCTCCAGTGCTCAGGCTCATGGCTTTTGTGTGTGCTAGGCCTTCTGCCCAGAACATTGCCCACCACCTGCCCTGGAACTCAGAGCACAAGTCCCTGCCTCAGGGCTCCTTCCTTGGCCCCAGATTGAATCCACCTCCCCCTACCCCCAAATACTGCCATTGCATCTTTTCCTTCATAGTGTACCCCACGGCCTGTGATTTTACACTTATTTGCATGGCTTCTAGATTCATATTATTTCCACTGTAGACATTACATTCCATGAATGCAGGGACTGTGTGTCTTCCCTGAACTCAGAGTGGTGCAGGGAGCAGGGTAGGCATTCGGTTAGTAATTGCTGAGCAAATGAATGAAGGCTTCAAGAGGCTCAGGGTGGGGATCACGGCCCTCACAGAAACTTCTGGAGGGAGCTGTGGCTATGTGCACATCTTTGCTCAGAATTACAAAGTGTATTTTCCATATTGCATGCTTTTAAAATTAAGATTTTTTTCCCAGCCAGGGACCTACCACATACCAAAAAAAAAAAAAAAAAAAAAAAAAAAATTAAGATATTTTATGACTACCAATATTTAAAAATGATCCTGAGCTCTGGGAAACCATTGTTGCTAACTTGTTGGATTTAATTGCATAAGGCTTAAAGTGACTGACATAGAAGCATACTCAGCTATCATGGTAATTAGCACCGTCTGTGGCCTCTGGGCTGCCCATGTTCTAGATCGTTTCTCAGAGTGTTGTTTTGTTCACATTTATGGGGCACAGTTCAGAGGTGCTGAACCAGGGCTTGGTGGGGCTTCTGGTTCCTCCTGTATCTTAGTCATTGACTAGGGTGGGTTCTTTTAAAGGCCACTGGGTTGTGATGACTTAACCAGAGAATACTCAGAAAACAGTGACCATTTTTATGGTGACATAGGTCCTTTATGCCTTCTCTCGGATGATACACATGGGTTCTTTGTGACACAGTGAGAGACCTGTGTCACCAGGAAGCTGTTTTATTGCTGCAGTGTTCATATAGGCACAGACATGAAAGTGCCCCTACAGCACGGAACTTAATGGTGCCATGTGACACTCCCCGTCCTCTCTGTATCTTTCAAATAGAAATTGGGAAAGAATCCCTTCTAATCGTCAACATTGCCTGATCCTTTTTGCAGGTTGTGACTTAGTAATGGTTATGAGACATAATGTATGGATCATCACCAACATTTAAAAGGAATGAAAAGAGAGAGCATAGCACACTGACTCATACAATGAAGTATATTTCTTTCTGGTTGTCAAAAATATCTGATTGCCACACTGTATAGCATGGTCCACTTAGACTTTGCAATGTCACTGCCACCTCTGCTTTGCTTTTTCTTAAAGGTATGCGAAATCCAGTCAGATCAAGACTGTGTCAAGCAGCAAGATATTTTTTAAAGGAAGTAGATTTCGATACAGGTAGGTATCCATGGTTCTATTTCAGCGATAGGGTTGGGGTGGGGGCAACCATTTGTATTTGAGTATTTTGCTTGTAAATCAGTGCACATTGGCTTGTGACCTGTTTTGGTTCTTCCTTTCCACTCCTCTTGCCTATTATGTTCATGGGTGCCCCCCCTAAAACTCTGTAGTAACTCTCCCTCATGGAGGGAGAGAAGGTGTGGATTCCTAGAGTTGGGTAAGACTATTGTGAAGTTAAAAGAAAAAAATACACATGTACACCCTTCCCCTCTGCTCTGAATGTCTGTGCGTAGACGTGTGTTTTTGTCTTTGCAGCGGTAAGGTTGCCAAAGAGGTGGTGGAGGCGAGCTCCAGAATCCAGCGGGAGCCGCCAGAGGTGCACAGGTGAGGGGAATGCTCCCCAGGGCTCCCAGGGGCTTCTGGGACAGACAGAGGGATTTAAAGGCTGGCTTTGCCAAATCCTCTAGACAGGAAAGGGAGTCGGGCACCCACTGCCAAGCTCTACATTGATTTTCAGCTCTAGTCCCAGACATGGCACTTTTACGATCATGGAAATCTCCCTCAGACAGGTTTGGCTGGGCTCTGATGCGAGGGTGGCTGGGCTCTATTTTGAGATACTTGTTTTGTGGAGAGTCATTAGCTCGATTTGACCTCGAGTGTCAGGACGTGTTTGAGGCAAGACCGTGTCATTTCCTGGCTGAGTCCATTGTCCTGTCCTGTTAGAACTGTCCTCCATTCCTGCCTGTTTATCAGATATGGCTAGTTCCCATCAGCCCAAGTCCTTCTAGGCTATTTCACAGAAGTGGGTGAGATGCTCATGTCTTACTGGACTTTCTACTTCCAAGGGTCACTCAGAGGAAAGAGGGCTTGGTCATTATTGGTTCAAAGGTACACATCTTCATTAAGGTGGCAATATATATAATTCTTAGGAATTATATATTCTTTTGGCCATGCTGGATTTATACTACTGCAATGTACACAAGTCATTGTATATCCTAAACCTGAAACAAGATAAATATCTAAAGCTGAACATTCTCATCATGATGCTTTTCCAGACTCTTTGGGTTGCAAGTGACCTTAGGGATCACCTAGTTTTGATGCTTCTATTTTATAGACAAGTGAACTTGAGTCTTGGAGGAGTTAAATGATTTATCTAAGGTCATAATGTGTGTGAGCAGAGGGCACACCTAAGCCAGTGTTTTTTACTCTATTTTATTCTTCCAACTTGAAGCTTAAGTGTTTTGTCTTTAAAAAGAAGAGAAATAAGGCTGGGGAGTTCTGTTGATGGCACAAACACACATTAGGAAACTGTTTTTACCAATGTACTTTCAGAGAGAGAGAGAGAGAGAGAGAGAGAGAGAGAGAGAGAGAGAGAGATTCCAGATATATAGGGCTTTCTAAGAGTCCCATAGTTACAATCTGTGGATGGTTAATGAGATCAGAAAATTTTAAAAAATACATCTCTTTTAAATTGAAGTTTGTATAATTTATGGGGTTTAAGACTTCCTAAATTGTCTCAAACCTTAACTTGCACAGGGATCATCTGGGGATCCTGTTAAAATCCAATTCTGACTCATGAATCTAGTTTTTCCAATAAGCTCTCAGGTGATGGTTGGTCCATGGGCCACACTTTCAATAGCCAGGCTCTAGATAACTGATGGTGAAGGGGATAAAGGGAGTGGATTGGCCTTAGCACAAAGCTTTACCTAGAGTAAGCTGAACCAACAGAGGAGGTGGGAAATGAGGCACTAGTTTACGTGTATAGTTATAGTTTCCCTTTTGTGGAATCTTCTAACCCGCAGGATATTACTGTATACAAGGACTTACAGGCCCTTGAGACACTGTTTCATGTGCTCCTTATTTCCCTTCCACTCCCTTTTATTACCCCCTTTTATGTGTATGTGAAAGCTGATTGAGTTCACATCACAGGATCACATCTGGTCCTCTGTTCTTTAACACTATCTCTCAACTCTCTGACAATATGAGGAACATTTTGTTTAAAGTAATGATCCAAAGCAAGCTCTGGGAATACAAGGCTTGTGTCTGTCTTGGTCGTCTCCATATGTCCCAACACCTAACTCAGTACTGAGCACATATTACGAGGTCAGTACATAGTTGTTGAATGAATGCATGAACTTGGAGTACAAGGATGACAACAGCACCTCTGTGATTGTGAGACCTGAGATCTGTCCAAGGTGCTGCCCCGGGGTCCTCCACCTCCCAAGGGGCAGTGCTGAGGTTGGAGCCTTGGGGATGTGGGCTAATTTCAATAGCTTCCTGTTGCTTCCCAGCAGCCAGTTGCATGGTAGAAAATTGTTTCCCTTGAATAACTATTTTATCTTTGAATTATTTTGACTCTTTTGATGGAGGTGTCAAAAGTGAGAGCATAGTAATGAGTTCTCTTTCTCTGGCAGTGTTCAGAAATTACCGTTCGTCTAGAATGGTGACAATAAGGCTTCAATTAGCTACTTTTCTTTGACATTCTACTTTTCAAAGAATGGCAAGTTCATGGACCGCTACTTCCGCTGAGCTGTGTATGTCTAGGGACAGACAGATACAGATAGACTGAGAACACTCTCTGGGGATTTTTCTTTTTTTCAAAAAGAGAAGATTCTAATTCTCATGTTAGTTCATTGATCTTTGCTGATGACAGGATCCCTATACAAAGCCCTCTGGGATGGCTACTTGGTGAGAATCACCTGCCCATCCCAGAGGCTCTGTGTGCCCAAGGCTGGCTGTGTGCACCACCTGGGCCTAGCAGCCTCCACCAGGCACCTGAGATGAGCACCGTCTAGGAGTCATGAATGGGTTCTAATCTTGGCTGTGTTGCTTACCAGCTGTGTGGTCTTGAGTAAGTCACTAAAGGTTCACTCAGGTTCCATTCTGTTGTAGTGTGTGAAGTGATTTCTGGGTGGTAGGGCTGCTATCAGCTATGCTAGTATAGATGGTCAGAGATGGAGCCAAGCAACTCAGAGTTGGTTTGTACAACAACAGATAGATGAGCTTTTCTGAGATCAGAAAGTTACATGGTTCACACAAACATGGCAGCATGTTACACTTTGCACAGGTAGAATCACAGTTATGAATGGCTACAGGGCCAGTGGAAATCCCATGAAAACTCAAAAAATGTAAACCCTTCACAATAAATGGAGGAACTGTTCATAATAAATTTTAATCTCCTTTCCTTATTCCTTCTTTCCTACCTTCCTCCTCCCTGCAAGGAATTCCCATTTGCACTTCTTTCCCTGTAAATTTAACCCATGCTTACCAGGACTTGGCATAGGCATCACCTTCCCTGGGAAGTCATTCCTGTTGTCCCCTCACTCATAGCAGAATCAGGTCCCCTCTCTTAGTATTCCCACGGGATCCTCGGCCATTGGTCTTCTCTGTTGGATGTGTGTTTTTCCACTTGTGGGTGTAGCACCTAAATGAGTCATGAAGTAGAAATAGAGGTCAAGACTAGCATTTTAAACAAAATGAAATAGAATAGAAAAAAGACAGTAAATCACAGATAGCAATAATTGTTATCGCTGTATGAAACATTCACTTCAGTTGTGTGTCTTCCTGGCTGTGTGCACATACATGTGTATACAGAGAGGTGATATCAACTGTATTTTTTAATGGGTCTTAGTTTAAAAAGTTTGAAAACCATGGTGCTAGAGAGAATTACTTAAGGCATGGGTGACAGTTCCCTAGAACAAGGCACACTGTCCAATATATACATATAGCAAAATAAATCCTCGTAGAATGAAATAATGAAGAAAAGAACTCCATGGTTAAACAAGCTCTCATAAATTTCCTTTCCAGCCAGTGCCAGCTGTGTGTGTGTGTGTGTGTGTGTGTGTGTGGTTGCGGGGGGCAGGTTTCAATTCAAGATAGTAAGAGGCAGCCTGATCTTTCCCAACCCCCACCCCCACCCCATATTGCCAGCAGAAATTCCCAGGCTATAAGGCAGTCCTGTCAATTGGCCTGGGGGACAGTGGCCAGTCTGAATGGTTATTATGTCAAGCCAGGACTGCATTCATTTTCAACCCTAAACACCCCTTCAGGATCACATGAGGTGCTGTACGGCAGACAAGCATGGATAGGTCAGGCTCTGCCCTTAATGTGCTTATCAAAGTGGGGCTGATTATGGTTAGCACAAGCATAAATACAGAGACAGAGCTGACAAATGCAGTGAATTATGAAAGGAGAGTAGTGTGAGCAGGGAATGAGAGAGAGAGAGTGTGTGTGCATGTGTGTATTGTGAGGATGATCCAGGAGAGCTTTAAGGGGAGGGAGCCATGGGACACCATCTTTGAAGGATACAATGGTTTGGACAGGAAACATGCCCTTCATTCACTTTTCTGTTGGTCTAGTGCAGTGGTACCTGCTGCCCATGTCTTTTTCTAATGCCTGTGTTGTCACCTGCCTGCCCAAATCTGATGACCTAGGGAATACATGTTCTTTCCCTATACTGCATTAGAACACACAGATATTTCTTTCAAGACCTTAAGGATAAAAAGGGCTGTGTGTCCTGGGTGTGATGCCATCTTTGCCACTAGCCCAGCCCGCTGCGTGAGTCTAGTGGCAGTTCCCAGCTTGGGTGGCCTATTGAGATGGAGAGGCTCATGTTCTCAATGGAAACCAACTCTATCTGGCTTGTGTCTGTTTTTAGAACCAACATTACCCAGAGCCGCAGCTCCCACTCCTTGAACAAACAGCTCATCATTAACATGGAGCCCCTGCAGCCCCTGCTCCCTTCCCCCAGTGAGCAGGAAGAGGACCTTCCCCTGGGTGAGGGTAAGTGCACTTCCTTCCGGAGGCCACTGCCACAGGCTGACCCTGGAGGAGGGCGTGAGGCACAAATTCTGGGGAGGCTGGGTAATGGTTGGGGTGAGTCATAAACTGCTTTTCGTAAATCAGCTGTTTGCAGCTGGAAGACTGCGTTAAATTAAGAGTTCTATCAGTTTTTCCTGGAGAGAGTTCACTGGTCCAAAATATTCCTAAAATTAAATGTTAAAGCAGTAATGGTGTTAAGCCTGCACTATCCAATATGGTAGTCATTAACCATGGGGGCTATTTAAAAGTAAGTTTAAATTAGTTAAAATTAGAAGTTTAGTTTCTCAGCTGCATTAGCTACATTTCCAATGGTCAGTAGTCACGTGTGGCTAATGGCTATACGATCTTGATAGCTCAATCGAGAACATTTCCATCACTGCAAAAGTTCTGTTGGATGGCCACGTTAATTTACTATAATCACCATTCAATTAGGGGTTATAAAGAGTATCTCTACACTTATCATCCCCTTTCTGTCTCAGTATTTTTCCAGCCTCTTGTTCCTTTTCTGTAAGTTCTTGTCTGACAGTTTTTATACAAGCTAACATATATAGAGTCCACTTCAACCTAAAAGTTGTTCTATTTTTAGAGACTATAAGATGTGTACTTCTAGGCTTCCTTTTTACTCTTTTAAAGACTGACTTCTTGGAAGAATCAACCACCCTTGCTTGCTGCGGACATCTGGTGAGGCAAATCTCACTCTCTTATCAATTGCAAAGTAAATTAAACAGCACTTCCCCTCAAATAGTTATCGGGACCCTGAACACAAACATGTTTTTCCTTAACTTTATGTAATTTTGGTTTCATCATTTAAACTCTGGATACTGGGCAGTTTCAAGAGAGCAGGTCACACCATCCCGAAAAGATCACCTTCATCTGCAGCTTCAAGTCAAGAATTCCTTGATTTGAATAATTGGGAAAATTTTTTTAACCCATAAGAATATGGCTTGGGATGCAAAAATCCTTGAGGGAGGGATAGCAGCAACTAATTCACACTGAAATGTAAAGAATTTTAGTAAATCTTTTACTGAAAAATAGTATTAATGATTAGAAGGAGAACTGGGCAACTGGATGGCACAAATACCATGGGTGGAAGGAAAGCATGCACAATACAAAGGACAGGGCCCCAGAAGACACAGTTATCCCCAGCTGGGCCACAAGAGGATGATCATGAGAACAGACTTGTTATAAGTAATGGCCTTTACCCTGGCTTAACAACCAACTCTGTAACTTCTATGCGAAATTCATTTTAGCAGTAGGATTTAGACATTATATAGAGATGCCTATTTTATGGATTTATATTTCTGTGCTACGTAAAGAGAAGAGAGGCAGAGATTAGTACAGCTTTAAACAAAGATGTTTCCACCTTTTGTTGATGGACTCTGTTTCTGGGTACATACAGTATGATGGATTTTGTTTCATCCTTGGGTTTTGATAGTTTAGTACTTTTTATGTCTGAGCAAGAGCAAAATTGAAAGAGGCTAGCAATTTATTCATTCCTTAATACAACTATGACAAAGGCAAGGTATACAGTGGTAGACTGTACTTAGCAAGTGCAAGTCGCTGTGGCCTGTAATGATGAAGATACTCTCTTCCCTGGAGGCTCCCAGCCTATTGGGGAGACAGCAGTGGGATCACAGAGCTTCTGCCTCTGCTGATTGAATTGTGTGCTCACTTTTCTGCATGCCTCATGAGATGTCAGTGCCTCGAGCTGCCCGGGGAGCATCTTGTTCCATTTTAGTCTCATTAGTGTGTCTGTGACATAAAATTGCTGGGCAAAGGAATGAATGAATGAGACTGACAGGCTGAAGGAGCTGTGGGTGTTCTGGTCCACCTGCATTGGTCACCTGTGTGGCTTTGGGGATGAGAGCTCATGGGAACATTGAAAGGTGAGGTGGAAAATTAGGAAAGGGCCAGATCATGATGGTCTCACACAATTTGCTGGAGACTTTACACGAACCTGAGGGCATTTGGGAGGCTCTGGAGGATTTCAAGCATGGAAACGAGCTGATTAGAATTGTGTTTTATATCATTTGTGGAATACAGAGGGTAGATGAAAGGTGGGCATGGCTGGAGCAGCTTTTCGACCTCAGCAGCATTGACCTTTTGAACTTTATAATTCTTTGTTGGAGAGGCTGGCTCATGCATTATACGAGGGCTTTTTTATCCAGCCATAAATGCCTCTATTTTTCATACTTTCTGGACAGCCCTGGTACAATGTTTAGCAGCACCCCTGGGTTCTCCCCATTAGATGCTAGTGGTATCCCACCAGTCTTGACAACCAACAATATCTCCAGGTATTGCCAGATGTCTCTTGGGGAATAAAATTGCTTCCTCAGTGAGAATCACTGGGTTGGAGGCAGAGACCATACAGGAGCTATTGCATGAGCCCAGAGAATAGATCAACAAGGGCTGAACTGAGACAATGAGAGTGGGACTAGGGAGGAGGCAGTGAATTCAAGCTAATATGCAGCAGAGTTGTGGAGATGGGGGTCACTGCTTACATGGCAGGTATGCAGCCCGTGCACTCCTGTCAAGGTTCTGCCCTATGTCTCAGGGTTTGACTGAGTGAAAAGACTTCTGCCTCTTTAAAGATGAGGCACTTGAGACACAGGAAGGTTTATGTCAGAATCATACAGGAAGTCAGTAGCAAAAGTGATTTTGTTTAGATATTGGAATTATCTGTTTTGTTCAGTTCAATACTGAAGATTGCTTTGCTGAGCTTCAAACATGGAGTGGAGGAGACTTGGACCTTACTGTTCACCTTTGTTGTCATTGTTCCCCATCTCTATATAGTGACTCAGATTCTTGTTGGGGAGAGTTTCAAATCACACATTTTAGAACTGGATTCATAAACAAGTCCAGGCTGGCAGTGTGAGTCCTATTACAAGAGTTGTCTTAGGAGGAATTTTTTAAAAATTAGACTGGGAGAAGAAAGAAAACCTTAACCTTGACCCTTAGAGGCACCATCTCAGTGAGGTCCTGGCCCTGTCTCCCATGGGTGCCATGGTGGTGGCATCTGTGCTGCCTCCATGACTCTCTGGGGTAACCACCACTCGTTTGTCTGACAAGCTTTTTCTGTCCATCCTAGAACTTCAAGTTTCTCAAAGACAGCTGGGCAGAGCCTGGTTGCTCAGATTAGCCCCGTGGCATTCTGGAAGAACATGTGACCCCGTTCACCCATAGGCAGCTGGAGGATTAGTTCTGAAGTTGGCTGTGTCTTAGTAGAGAAAAAACATAATCAGTTCCTAGGCATCCCTAGGCAACGGGAAGGTTTTGTTACCCCAAATGCTCAATTACAGGATCTGAGTAGATTAGTGCTGTGGAAAACTTTACATGAGAATGATAAACCATTTCAAAAAGTCCCACTTGGAGCTTCTGAAAGTTTCAGAAGAAGAAAAACTTGAGGGTAGGAATTGTTCTGGGTAAAAATGGTATTTTAAGGAGTCATTAATCTGAGTAAATTTACATGCAAAATGGAGTAGGGTCTCTGTAGTATAGAGAGAAACATGCTTGCATGTTCTATTGGTGGAGTATGCTTTTTTGTCATGGAGAAAGGCTGGTTTGTGCTACAGAAGGGGGATGAAATGAATCATGTGAGAATTGGTAGCTGGCACTTAGTGGCACCCATTGAAGGTGGTCTTGTCTACCTGAGCAATGGTGCAGGCCTGCAGAATCGAACGGGCAGGAGACCGTGCTTTCTTCCCCTCAGTAGACGAAACTAGGAAAGAGTTGAACTTGCTTGCCACCCTCCTGCTGGCAAAACAAAAGCATAGTGGAGACACTTAGAATTTCTACAAAGGTGGGCCTTGGGGATGGCAATGGTTTTGGATTCAGGGTGGCTTGAAGTTTCATTTGCAAATGTTTGAGAAAATGTCTATATCAAAGAATAAATGGAAATTAAGGAACGTGGTAAAACTAACTCTTCCAAGCCACCTTTGGCACTGTCCCTGTAAATGTTTGTGTGTGTTTGTGCATGTGCAGTGTGAGTGCACGTGTCTGTCAAGGATGTGACTCTCAGTGTGTACTGGAGTGGCAGTGGGGGGTGTTTACAATGTTTTTCACGGTCTTTGGCCCTAACTATAGACAGCTTAAAGTGGCATCATTGACATTCTAGAAAATCTGTATATGATTCTATAAAGGCATTTTGAGCAGATAAAGAGTATCATCCTCATCCATCAAGCATGCCATACCCTTGACCCCACACACCATCTACCTCAACACATACCACGTGACCTGTGGGGTCACCTGCATTTTCCCAGGTGACAGAGGACAGATTCTGGTTTTACTTATAACGGATCTTTCGGCACCATACCAGGCAGAGCCTTTCACTTAGTACACAGCTGCTCCAACCCCATCTCTGGTGAAGTCTCTAACAACCCAAGGCTGCTACGGTTACACTGATTTTAAATTTCTTTGCCCACGCTCCTCCCCATCTTACTTATCTGTAATGAAAATTTTCCTTCCTCTTTTCTCCTTTTATAGAGTTCCATGGCCAAGTCTCAAACAGATTTAACCTTTTCTCATTAATTCAGTGTCTGTCTTCCCTGCCATTTCCCCCTATGTGCTAAGTCCGTTTTTCCCTTTGGCTCAGAAAATGCCAAGACACGCATTAGGAGCCATGCACTGGTCTTTTTGAAATTTCTTTTATGTTATGGAGCTGTAGGAGCTGTTAATAAGTCCTTGGAACCACATTCCACTTGTGGTTATTGCTACCTGGTGATGGCAAACCAGTTGGCTCCAGCTCTAGTTGCACTTACCCCTGCCATAGGGTTTGTGATGGTTGTTTGTATTTTCTTATTATAAGACCAAATTATTGTCTTCTAGAAAATTTAGAAAGTACGAAAAAAGAGCATAAATAAGCAGAAAAAATAGTCACCTTCCTTATTATCTCACTTCCTAGAGGCAATCAATGTTAATGTTAGCAATTTTAGCAAAGACATTTTAATGCCTTTGCAATCATCCTGTATGTACAACTTTTAAAATTCCAGCTTCGTTTGCTTAACGTTGAAAACATAAAGAGAACTATAGTTCAACAATGAATTGGGAGCATATTTAGTGCAAATGCAGACAAATGGTTTAATATTTTGAATTACAAGGGATTCATATAAAGCTCTGTGTTAAGCACAGTTTTAGCACTGCATACATTTGACTCTCCTGAACTTTTCCATTTAATAGCATCCACAGTCTCCCACAGGGGCTAGGAGCCTCCACAGAGCAGAGGACAGATTCTGGTTTTACTTATAATGGCAGTATCAGATTAGCAAAGTCAAAATTCAGAATTCATTATCCCATCTATAGAATTCTGCAAGAACCACAGTTTGGGTCCACAACTGCTCTAGGGCAGGAGATGCCAAGAGCAAGTCTGAGGAGGTTGGTGCGGGGGAATGAGACAAAGACTCTGTAGATTCACGTTTGTAATGTTTGTAAGCTCTTCAAAGCTTCTTACCCTTCTTATGCTTTTCTTTGGAGCCTGTTTCATCTTTGAACCTTTGGTTTCTAGTATTAACTGACAACTTCAGTACTCATAAGAAGTTCGTTTCACTTGGAAGAGGTCTTTGAAATTTTAAGTACTTAACACTGCTGTAAAGAAGCTAAATGCCTCATTCCTGATGCAATTTAAGGACATTTTATCTTGCACGAATTTTGGAGTTTACATTGTAAGATGCCAACAGTGTGTCATTGCAGTTCTGTAGTTGGCTAATTTCCATAAGTTGTTCATTTTATGAAATAGAGTATTCCTCAGTGTAAGCATGGCTGTGTTTCGGATCACCACTCTGTTCTGCATTCATGCTTTGGAGAAGTGGGGAAATGGGATCTCTGGTCTTGGCTCCTCCACCAGGCAGCTTGGTGACCACAGACCAGACACTCCACCTTTTGGAGTCTCATGTTGCTTGGACTTGAGCACCATTCAAAGGCTTTCAGGCCCTAATCACTTCATTCTTTTGCTGAATGTCAAGGTCGGATTCCAGGACTACAGCTTGAAGTCTTCTATAATGCGACTGGGCAGTTGGGGCAGGAATACCTTTTATAATTTATGAGGGTTAGAGGATATGTTGCAGATATTCTAGCATAGGAATCAGTGAACTATGGCCTATGGCTGTCCCCACCCCACACCCTGTTTTTTTTTTTTCCTGGCCCAAGAGCTAATATATGTATAAGTACCTACATAGTATCCTTGATTTTTACCTCTTAGCCTGCCGAGCCTCACATTTACTCTTGGGGGCCTTAATAGAAAAAGTTTGTGGATCTCTGACTCTACCAATGGGAGTCACATAGCTGGTTAAGTACTGGGGTTGGGATCAGGTCCTGGTTCTCACATTCCTGGCCCAGATGTCTTAGACAACTCAAACACATCTAAAATGCTCACTTCCTTCTAGCTAAAACAGAACCAGTAACTACGGAACTGCATTTATTTTTCAATTATATGAAATAAATTTTCAAAAGAAATAACTTCTGTAAATGTAGGGAATCTCTGTGATTCAGTGAGAAGGTCTCCTGTGTATTCTGGGCAGCATGCAAGCCTTCAGATTTCTATCACAGCAGGCCAGGTCCTAGTGACGCCTTGGAGCCTTGCAGCACACTGGACAGTGTCACCTCATCTCGAAACAAGTGGACAGAGTGTCCTCTCCTCCCCACCCCCGCCCCCAGATAGAATTCCTGGTAGAGCCAGCTGTAGGCAAACAGATTGCAGACGGGAAGGCTCACTCCCCTCTGGGAAATCGTGTTCTGATTTTAAAGCTGAATTCGTTAAATAAGGAATGTTTCACTCCGGGTCTTGTTCTAATTACTCACAGTCTGTGTTAAGGCTCTCTGTCTTATTAGTGAAAAGTTCAGTGTGGACCTTCCCAAATCCTGCTCCTGCTTAGGTTGACACTTTGTTGCTGCATGTCAATTAATTAATAATTAATTGCTTTAAAGGATACAGCTGGGGTGAAAAAATGTCAGTCAAGTGTCCCATGAGGTAATCCAGTCACAGTCCTTGAGGGTTGGGACGTGAGCCAGGGGAGAGCGTAGGCATGAGCAGCTGTGACAGCCAGAGCAGGGAAGACGTTGTACTTGGCACTTAGACAAGTAAACTCCTACCACATCCCCAAGAAACCGCAGGAGGGGAAAAGTGAAAATATTACTAAGCCATTGTCATTAGAAAGCAGAAGCTGTAATTTTCTGAATTTTAGGTGTCTTCCACAGTCAGCACAGGGTTCTGTTTTCTAGTGTTTTTGCTAGTGGGTTGGTAGTGAAGTGTTAAGTAAATGTTCTTTTTGATACTCCAGCTTAAAGTGAGGCAGGATCTCACAGAATCTCCTTCCCTCCCCTCTCATCTGTGAAGACCTTGTGCCAACTATGCACCGGGCAGTGTGTGCTGGTTCCATTCTTTTGGGTACACTCATAACGGTAGGTCTGTGGCAACTGGGTTCAGAAAAGAAGCTTGGTCAGTTGGCACAGGCTGGATATTGGGGGTGTCCGCTGGGCTACACATCCAATGCTGTCTACAGAGGGGGCAGCCTCCTGCTTGGTTTGGCTGATGGTGAATCAGAGGCCCCAGAGCCACAGCTTCCAGAGTCCAGGGGGTGTGGGTGGTGGGCTGAAGGAAGAAATGATTCAGACTTCTATTGGCATTTGACTTTTATCACCTCATGACATTTCTATTGTGTGGGTTTTAGAATGGACATAGTATATAAAGACAGCACATGTCTAATTTATCAGTAAATATGCATTTATTCATAAATGTAAGCAAACACCCCCCCACCCCCCACGACCACCAAATTTTGGATACAAGTGCTCTAGATCTTACAGATGAGTTGACAAAGAAGAAAAGGCAGAGCATGTTTTTGAAACTTTGAAACCCCTGTTCATGCCAAAATTCTAGATTCCCAGAATAGATGTGAGATCTGTCTGCTCTGGTTACGATGGTGACATGCCACTTTACATGCTTTCAGGCTTTCATGCCGGTAAGCCAAGATGAGTCACCCAAGCACAGCCTCGGATCTGCCAAGCTCCCTGGTAGGTGCTGTGTCACTCTCACTGAAGTCTGTGGTGGCCCCAAGTTCCCAGTTTACATCAGGGCTGGACTCCACTTTCTGAGTGGATCCATGACACCACTTCAGTGAGGATTTGCTGGTGGCGGGAGGGGCATTGGATAGAGTAAGAGGCCTGGGGTGGGCTGGTTGATTGGTTCATTCATTCATTCATTCATTCATGCATTCAATAAACATTTACTTCTCATCTGGCACATGCTAGGAATTGACATCACCTGGATCTTATTTCCTCTTTTATAAAACAAGGTGAGAGATTTCTAAGTTTCCTCTCCACTCTGATTGTTCTTTAATAATTCTTCCCCCAAATTGCTGCTTTTCTTAAATATGTGCTTTTCATCAGTACCTTGGAAAACAGAAGGTATAGACATCTTCTTTTTAAATGTTTTTAATGAAACAGTAAGCCAGTGATCTATAAAAGCAGGGTTAATTTTTTTCCTTTCTTTTTGTGAGTTAGAAATTTCCAGCATAAAACTGAAAATTAATTGCAGCATAAAGGGAATATAAATGAGTGCCCCCCACACACTTGAAAGAGCCCTCACATCTGTTAATGTCTTCTCTTAGAAGAGGAGTCCAATTTGGAACTTTTTAAGACCCCAAATCTCTACTTCAGCATAGGAAGTGTGAAAATGGGCCCATGCTTTGAGTGAAAGAAAAGCAAATAGAGTTTTCAGAATGACCCACTTGATAATCTGAACATAGACTGGATTTTGCTATCAAAGGAAAGATCATTCACATGTAAAAAATCATTCCTTGTGATCTACGGGCTTGTCAGACCCTGTCTGAGCCTCTCTGCCACAGCTGTCCATCTTGACCCCTGAAAACAGGCTTGGCCCCCACCCCAGACTCCAGGGCCAGTCCTTTCCTTACCTGGGAGGGAACTAAGCCACAGTCTAGCCCTCTGTCCCAGGCTCCTAGTCCTGCTCTTTTCTGCTCTGTGCAGTCCTCTGGTCCTCATGCTAGCCTTGCTCCTCCTCCTGTCTGCTCTGGTGGTGCCCCTGGTACTCAGCCCCCGCAGGACCTTGATGGCATCTCTGCCTGAAGCTCGGCCAGGTGCCTGACCCCTACCCAGTGGCTGGGGTCTTGCCCTGCTCTACTGATGGATAGCCTGCATGGATCTCCAAGCCTGTCTTGGGTCTTGTGAGGCCATGTTCTGTTTCTTCCCAGAGCAGACATTCACAGTGCTTGTCCTATCCTGAGTAGAGGAGTCTGGTTTTAAATGCCCATCTTCTCTGGTGAAACATCTTCCACTGCCCAGTGGTCATAAGATACCAAATTGTCAAATCTATCGGCAAAATCCTATTCACTGCAGCTTTTTAAATGTGCCCCAGAATCACTGCCACTGCAGCACCCTAGCTGCCAGCCCTCTTCTCTGTCTCCTGGATGCGCTCGCTCTCTCTCTCTCTCTCTCTGTCTGTCTCTCTGCTCCTACTCCTATCCCCCACCCTTAATAGTTCCCACACAGCAGCCAGAGTGACTTTTTTTTTTTATAAGTAGAACTCAGATCTAGTTATGATAAAGTATGAACTCCTCTCTGGCCTATGAGGCCCTGGTACTTCACCCCCTTCCCACTCTTAGAGCATTGCCAGGCTCATAGCCACCTCGGGGCCTTTGCAGGACCTATTCCAGCTGCCTGGAAGGCCCTTTCCTCTGGTCTTTGCAAGGCTGTTTCTTTAAGTCTCAGCTCACATTTCTGCTCCTTGGGAAGTCTTCCCTAAGCACCCAGTTCTCAGTAGTTTTCCCGGCCTACCCACTTGTTCTCTCTCATGCCATCACCCTGTTTGATTTTTCTCAGAGCATTTAGCACTGTTGGACACTTTCTAATTGATTTGTGTATTCTCCTGTTTGTTCACTGTCTCTCTTAATGAAAATATCAGCTTCATGAGAGCAAAGACCTTACCTGTCTCACCCCCCAATATTAAACCCAGCACTAGAGATGTTCTGACACACAGTTGGATTGTGAAATTAGTGAATGAATGAATGTATAAATTCTAAATGCAGGTAGGACAGCTTTTATTTATATAAGAGAAAGTATATAAGGAGAATATTCTTCAGACATTAGGGCTGACCAGAGCCAAGCGTGTTCTATTCTTTTTGTTTTTAATCTGAAATCAAAAGGTATATTATAGTCACCATAGAAAATTTGGAAAATACAGAAACCACAAATAAAATTTTAAAAATACCTGCAATCTATCTCCTATGTTCAAACAATAGTATGAATGTGTATAATCCATCTATATAGTTTTAACAAATATTGAATTATAGTAGAGAGATTATTGTGTGCTCTGCTTTTGCACTTATTATAACTTGAGCATTTCCCCATGACATTAAATATTCATCCATAATTTCAGTTTTAATGGACATACATCATTTCATCACATAAATATACAAAAATCTCTCACCTTCTACCAAATTATATATAAGAATGTCGCTTATTGTAGCCTTAAAACTGGATGTAACAATTGTTCAAAGTCCTTGATAATTTGATAGGCAAACTTACAGTGGTTGGACTTTGTTCTGGCATTTATTGGCCTTTTATGTTATTCTTTTTGAGCAAGCAACTAGAATGCAAATGTGAGAGGCCCTGGCCTGGTGTGTGGGGCAGAAGGATTGGGTCCTACTACCTCTAGCTTCTTGATTCCATAGCAGCAACAGGAGGACCCCACAGTTCCAAAAGAGCCTGGCTTTTTCCACAGGAAGACACAGATGCTTTCTTAATACCATCTTCAAAGTTGTTGGGAAATATGGAGAATAAACTAGAGATCCTTTTTTTTTTATTATTAATGCAGTTCAATTTAATTTCCTTTACTCACAGAAAAATGGTTTATCTGTAATGGGGACTTGTGCCTGGAGGGAGTGAAATAATAAAGCAGAAGTGATGGAAAAACAAATTCATCCTGTACAGAGACAAAGGAAATAGATTCTTGGTTGAAGATACTAAACACACACCACGGGAGGTAGTTCTAATTGGAGCCAGTAAGGACAGCATTATCCTCCATTTCTTTTGGGGAAACTTCTGGGTGGCTACAGTAGTACCTGACAAAAACTGCACTATCACTAGATTGCCTTGGTGTCTTTAAGTCGTGGAACATCAGGGAGATTTTAAGCCCTAGGTTGAACACAGCAGAGGAAAAACACTTTGTTTTTATGGAAGGAAGGATTTGAATGACAGGTAACCCAGGTCAGGGAGATGGTTTTAATTCTACTCCAAGGAAATTCCTCATGCATATTTCTGAAGAATACATTATAGTTATGAAATTCCTAGTCCCTGTCCAACCTCTGTGGGAGATTTTCAGGTGGTTCTTCCATGAACAGCTGTGGAAGGTTTTCCTTCATGGTACCCTCCCTCCCCCAGGGTGAGGGCAGCTGTAGGTAGTCAGGCCTGTCTTATTCACAGGGTTGTAAGAATGTCTTGGGTGAGTAAGTGTGTCTCTTGTATTCTGTAAGTCAGAGGGGACAGTGTACCAGCTTATTGGTGCTGTCCATGCATGGTACTTGGTCCTTGGAGGCTGAGATCCTTTATCTCATCCTTTCCTGTACTTGTGTCCCCTTCAATTCTCCTTTCATTCAGAGTGAAGCTTCCGTGCTTGGCCTGCTCTTTCAACTTGCCTTTGCTCCACCAGGTCATTCCAGTCCAACTTCTCAAATGGCTTTTCCTCTATGACATACTTCCTGGCTCTGAAGACAGTACTAATAGCTTTCTTCTTTTGTTCTTGCATTTGATTCTTTTATTCCTTCTTTCTTGAGATATAATTGTCATACATAACACTGAGTAAGTTTAAGGTGTACAATGTGTAGATGTGATACACATAAAGGTATATTGCAAAATAATTATCACCATTAAGATTATAGCATTAGTTAACACCGGCATCACATCACATAATTACCACTTCTTTTTTGTGGTGAGAACATTTAAACATACTCTGAGCAACATTCAAATATATAATACTGTATTATTACCTATAATCACCATGCTATATGTTAGATTCCCCACACCTTGGTAATCTTATAACTGGAAGTTTGTACCCTTTGACCAACATCTCCCCATTTCCCTCACCCCTAAGCCTGGTAGCCACCATTCTACTTCCTGTTTTCCTGTTGGCACTGCTGTTGCATTTGATTTTTAAAGCTCTTTCTAGACATTGGTTTACATGTCTAGTCTAGCACAGCACCCAGTACCTGCTCAAGAAAGGATGATGGGTGGTTGAAAGGAAGGAGAGTCATTTCAACTGACTTTTCTCATCCTGACCCTAAGTCCTAAAATTAAATATGTGTGTAAGCCCTGCATTATGGAATAAAACACAAAATTCAGAGTTTTGATTTGCTTCCATTGAGAACTCAAAATAAGTACAATGCATGTTTGTAATGCATTAGGCTTCTTATGTCATTTAAAAATAAGTATTGAGTTTATTATTTTTTGCTCTGATTTTATTTTTTAAATATTTAAGCATTGGGGCAGAGTATGGCCATTTTAAACATTTTGTGCAAAAATCCTGTAGTCAGTTTTTTGAGGGCAGGTAACTATAAATTCATTCTTTAGAAGAAAGAGGCTGTGACTCAGCAAAATTTATCTTGAGTCACAAACATATTTTAAATTTTTATTTTTTACCTAGAGCTGACTGCTTAGGATGATATGCTCTTTCCTTCTGTAAAGAAGATGGAGAGTCAGGAAAATATAAGGAGCTGCGAAGGAGGTTCTTAGTCTATCAGCAGGCCTTGTGATTCTCAGTCTCCAGAGGTTCCTTTCGTGGCTGCTCTGCTTGGCAGAAGAGACTTGGAAACAGAAATTGAGATTCCCATTTCCTTGTAAATAAGAGCATCTCTTGCTATTTCTAAGGCTTTCATTAGGCTTGTTCTGCTCCTCACCCCATGCAGGGTGTCCCCTTTCTTTGATTTGATTGATAGAATTGGGATTGTCAGAAAACTAAAAGAAAAAAAAAAAAACTATAGCAGACAAGCATTAAGCAACATTTATTTCAGAAGTTCCTTCACTGCTGTTCTTTTAAAAACTCTCAAGAAGCTTCTAGCATTGTACTCCAGGACCTGAGAAGTTTGTTTAAGCAAATGCTGTATACATTCTTCATCCTTAGATTTTTTCCCAGTAAGTGTATGGAATCTGTTTCTATTTGTTAAGATTCCGTGGCCATGAGAAAATATCACTAGGCTTTTGTTCTAAATTTATGAGCAAGTTCAATACTGGGGATGTTTGAAGGAAGCTATCTGACAGTTTTAAGAAGCAAGTGAAATAAAAGATATGTGCTTTTAAAAGTTCACTCTTGTATCTAGGTGCTCTGAGATGGCTGTATGAGAGGGTACTAAAAGGCTGCGTGGGAGTCCGGTGAGGTGTCTGGGTCTAGGGAAGAGGGTGAGGAAGAATTAGTAGACGGATTTGATAGGGCAGGTGACTGCCTCGATAAAGGCCGGGAGGAAGGGATGCTGTGTGTTTGGGGTATGATGTGCCTGGTAAGGACACTCCTTTATTTTCATAGGAAGTAGTTCTTAATCTTTAAGCCTCTGTTTCTTCATCTGTAAAATTTAGACATAATAACCCTAGTTAATAGGCTTGTCATGAGTATTGACTGAAACATAGCAAGATGAGATAAGTTATTTTTTTACTATGAAAAAGACCAAGGCACTCTCAGAATTAAGATCAAGATTCCTGAAAGAACACATATGAAGTGCTAAGAACAACACTCGGCATGTACAAAACACTCAATAAGTATGACCTGTTATTACCGTAAATAATGAAGGCTCTGATTTGGGTGCCAGAAAGATAGCCCCCCAGCCATATAGGCATTTGGTGTGTGATAAGTTTATCTTTGCATAACTCGACCTTTTTTCTCCTTTTCAGATGTAGGGTAAAATATCACCCTCTTAGGGACTTTTCCCAACAGCACCATCTGAAGCTTCACCCCCGAACCCCACTTCTGCCAAGTTACTGATAATCATCACACCCTTTCATTTCCTTCATAGTACTCATAACATTATCTTGCTGATTTGTTAGTTTAGTTTACTTGTTGCATATCTATACCCCCTCTGGGATGGGGCTGAGACCTTACCAGGCTTGTGCTCAGCTGTCACCCAAGGGTCTGGGCGAGCACTCAGCACATGAAGGTGCTCAGGGAGTATGTGTTGAATGAATGAGGACTGGCCACCAGCTTGTGAATTGGCCCCCTGGACTTCTCGTGGAGCATCTTCCAGGGCAGCCCATGGGAGCACTCTGTCAGAGAAGGAGGGAGGTGAAGAGTATGGGGAAACCAAGGCTTGTTCAGAACTTGGTAAAAGGCACTCAGAAAGTCAGACCCTAAAGAAAAAATACAGTTTTTAGATGTTTTGTTCAAAGCATCACATTTAGGATATATAAACTCATTGGTATTTTAGGCTGCAAATTTAAAATTTCATATTCAATTACTGGCATCTCCAGGCCTCACCAGGTTATAAATATTTTGTGTATTTGTACCCCACTTAAACTTAAAGCTTCTGCAGGTCTGGTAAGAAATAGAACAAATGTCAACAGCAATTTTCTCTGTGCTACTGCATCTTGAGGGACTGTTGGGATTGCATCTTCATCCACTTCCTGACTATTGGTAGGAAGTTCTCGATTTTCCTGCACTGGCAAAGTAGTACTTTTAAAATAATATGCTTGATCTTAGCCAAAAGGCCAAGAAGCAATTTAAAATATCAACAACAACAATAATAACAACCACTACCTAAGATTATTTTCAAAGATGTTGACACTGAAAGGTTGGGACAAAAAGAGCCAGGGACAGGAGACAGGCAGATCCTGAGAGCAGAGCGGTGTACGATGGTCTTCTTCCCTGACACTCTGTCTCGGTTTTTCTGCCTGTTCAGAAATAATCACTGGCAGCCTGAGCGGACAGAGGGCCCTGCCAGACTCTGCTCCTCTCTCTCTGTCATGGTTCCCATCAGCTGGCTGTTTAGAGATGCCACACTTATCAGCCCATGGGATGATCAGGAATACAGATGGATGAGCCTTTGTACCAGAGTGCCCTGTGGCCAGAGTTCCTGCAAAGAGCATTCTCTTTTCCTACAGTGGTGGTGAGGAGAGCCCAGCTGCACTGTTCGAATTCTGTCTGCAACTGTAATCCACCCGAGCGTTTGTATTGATTGGCCTTCTTCCCACCACTATGTGGTGATGCCTCGTCCCACCGAGCAGGGTTCTCATTTTACAGCAGGAAACAGTCAGTGGGTGCCCCATCTGATAAGGGGGGATAACAAAAGGGAGAGTTTCCTATATGCCAAGGATCTTACACGTTTTCATTGTTGTTGTTTTTTTTGTCATGGAGGTTATCATCATTTGTGGCTGAAATGGATAGAACAGACATTGCTGCCTCACTTTACAAGTGAGGAAATTGAATTCTATAGATGATTGACTACCTAGCTGTCTGGCCCTTAGTGTTAGGCACTGCCTCCATTTCTCCTTAGTATACATCCAAGAATGACCCACTGTATCCAAATATCTTATAAACATATTCTACTACATTAATATAATATTAGAAAAGTCCTCTAAGGTATATAATAGTCCCAATGACTCTTAATAATGGATAATTAAAATCTAAAATGATTACAAAGAACATTCCATGTATATAAACATTTTTGCATTATTGTTTTAATTGGAGTTAGCATTTCAGTGAATCTCTGTAACTATTTTAACTAATGGCCAAATCCAGTACACCTCTGAAATCTGTTATCAAAACAGCTAATAAGGTACATGATATTGATGATATGCTAAAATAGCTAGCATTTATTAATATTAAATGCTTACTACATATCAGCTACCCAGTTATATAAGAACTAATATTACTGTTTCACAGACAGAAAACTGCATTTCAAGAAGGTTATATAACTTCCCCAAGGTTACAGGGCTGGTTAGTTAACAATCAGCAAACTGCTTCCCTACTATTTGGGGAGCAGAAACTCTAAATGTTAGAAGCAGATGGTTGACGGAAGGAAGAGAATCCAGACTACTTAAAATCCTTACTCTCTTCCCCTTGAGTAGTTAAAGGAGGAAAAGGAATGAGCACACATTGGGAAAAAGTCACTAACGTTTCTTGAGTAATTCCTGTGTCAGCACGGACAAGAGTATGCCACAGGGATTAATTTAATTAATCCTCCAGTTCAGCACCCTGGGCGGTAAGCATTCCCTTTTGCTATGTTCATTTACAGGTATGCAAACTGAAGCTCAGAGATAATAAACAGTGCAGTCAGGATTAGAATGCAGAGCCTGTGCTTTCAACCTTGCTTTGTACAACTGCTTAGCAAATTTTGGTTCATCAACTAGGAGTCAATACTATATAACACAGTTGACAGGCAAAATCTCATTTCTTTGTCATAAAAACCACGCGGAGTATTGTCCACATTTTACAATGACGTCAGGGCTCCAAGTTGTCCAATAGCTCCAAGTCACCCACAAAGCAGAGGCAAGCTTGCTGGTTTCCCCAAATCTGTCAGGAAGTTTGTCTCAGAAGTAGATACTGAAGTCAGGCCTGCAAACAGCTCTCCTCTTTGCCTTTTGTTTGATTTGCCAGTGTTTCTGGTATCTCGTTGTGGAAAACTGATTCTCCTCTTCACACTTTCTCTGCTTTCTTTAGCCTCATGTTACTGCCCAGACACGCATTCCTGATTCTCCAAACAGATGAATCTGAACAGGAAGGGTATTCAAAGGCTTCTGAATGTTGTGCTGTTGATACCGTCCTTTTGAGCAGTGCCTGGAACAAGAATGAGCCTCCCTGTGCAGTATCTTGCAGAATCTTTGCGTTGGCCCCACATCCATGCCTCCCTTTACTTCTTCCTCTTGAAATGTAGCCATATCTTTGGACAGAGTAGGGGAAGGCAGAGAGAAATGGCTGGGACAGTATGGAATGCTCGTCCTGCTAGGTTTTCTCTTCCTCTAAATAAAAGTAGAAAATCCCAGAAGATAAAAAAGAATCTGTTACACCTAGAATCTCTGAAAGGTAGGTATAAAGAGTGAGAACAAGTTCAAGAAAGTTGAACTTGTTGGGAAATTAAAAATGTATGAAATGTAAAGTGTTATGGTTAGTTGTCATTAATGAAAGGAAGGAAGGAGACATTTTAAAACTATGGTGAGATCTTAAGCTTGGGAATTAATGGAGACTAACTCTTGGTGGAAATGAATGGAAATAAAGAATGATTGTGGTTTTGGGTCAGGTTTTTTTTTGAAGGTCTGTTTGTTTAGAGTAGGCTACTTGGTCACATGTTGGTTTAACATAACAATAAGCATAGGGATTTATCTGTATTCCCTCCAAACAGGCAAAGGGAGATGTGTCTGAGCCCTGGCCTATTGCCATGCAAACGAGCCCCCATTAATCGCTGAAATTCATCATCTATATTATTGCAGTCACTGATTCATCTAGAACATTTGTTCTCATTTGTTCTTCAGCATCCTGAAGCTTTTTAGTAGTTTTTCAAGAGTCACTGTTGGTGGTTAGTGAGGGAAGGCCTACTAAGTACTATCCCAGGGCCCTGTCTCTTTCCATCTGTAGTGTATCTGTTTTATATAGGGATTCAGCTCAAAATTAGATTGCAAAGAGAACTGTAAAGGGTTGAAGATTGTGAATTTTTAGGGATAGTTTCCTTTCAGGTTTCAGGTTTGGAAATTGACTAAACTCCATGAAAGTAAGAATAGTCATACTGTTGTATCTGGAACTGACAACCTGTGTGAGGGGAGTGGGAACCCCCATGAGGTCTCTGGCAGTAACCTCAGGTCACAGTGCACAGCTGGCCGCCACTCTTCTCCCCTATCAAAATCTATAGTCTGGTCTACAATGTACATTTTTACACAGTAGAGGTTATATTGCTTATATAAACTCTTTTTTTTCACTTATCAATATATTGCAAGCTTTTACCCATATCATTAAACTTTTTCACGTAACTTTTAATAGTCTACCACATGTATCTAATCTTTTTCCCACTGGAAATTTAGATGGACTTTTTTTGCTATAACAAATGATACTCTGGTGATACACTTGTCCAAATATTTTTGACAACATTTCTAATTTTTTCTTAGGATAAATTCTTAAAAGTGAAATATCTGGGTCAAAGTATATCACAGCTATAAAACTCAATATATTTTGCTCAACTTCTTTACAGAAATGCTAAATCAATTTATATTCCCACAATGAAGTATAATAATGCAAAATCTCAGCTTACTGACCTGAATGTCATGTAATGTTTTGACAGGAAAGAAAAAGAATATTTTTATTAGAAAATTATCTTTTGACCACAGTAGCTATTTAAAGTAGGAAAATGTACGCATGCATGCATGATGAAATAGTGTGAGGAAATTTTTTTTCTTTTAAAAGTGAGAGAGAGAAAAATGTACCAGTAAAGAAACATAACTGAGATAGTACATGGGGCAGTTATTAATCAGTTGAAATATTTTTCAAATATAGCATGTCCTAAAAAATTGAAAACAGTTTGCTTCCTGAGCACTTACGCTAGGGTGCAAGCACATTTTATGCCTCAGATGTACAACTGCAGGACTTTCAAAGTGCTGAGAGTTAGATGTAATGTTTGATCCTGTATTTAAAACACACTTGGTTACTAGTGGGGGCACTAATGTCTCTCATTCTGGAGCACTGTTTATTTTTTTTGTTTTTGTTTTTAGTCTCCTAAAGTTAATTGGATGCCTAGGTTCAAGTCATGGCTTTCCTATATATTAACTTTGTGAATTTGGCCAGGTTAATTACTCTCTCTAAGGCATTGCCATTTCATTCTTTACAAAGTGATGAAAATATTACCATCATTGCAAGTATGGAAATTATGCTGAGAAGCTCAGCACTTTGTCAGAGCTGTGCCGTCCAACATGGCAGCCCCATGTAGTTTACTAAGCACCTGAAATGTGGCTGGTTTGAATTGAGATGTGCTCTAACTGTGAAAATGCACACGAATTTCAAAGACTTAGTATGAGAAAAGACTCTAAACTATTTTATTATTTTTATATTGTTACATAGTAAAATGATATTTTGGAATCTTGGTTTCAAATAAAACACATTATTAAAATTAATATATTTCTTTTACTTTAAAAATACTTTTTAAAATGTGGCTTGCATTATATTTTTATTGGACAGCACTGCTCTAGAACATAATAAAAGCTCAATAAATATTTTTTAAAGGAAATCAAGGTGGATTGTTGTTCCATTGTAGACTTGCCCAGTTGTTTTATCTTCTGAGTGTTTGAGTCTTAGGATACTGTAAGGCATTTTGGGTGGAGTCCTCAGTTTAGAAAAAGTGGGGGTAGGGATGATGCAAAATATGTCATTGTTTGTTAAAGGAGTGAGTGGAGAGTTTAAAAATAGAGTCCCCCGCCCTCCTTCCGCCCAATGCTGATCCCTTCTGAGTTATTTCTGTTGGCCGCATTAGGAACTGACATTTGATTCATTTAATGGGCCCTGTCTCAGTCCTTTAAAACAGAATGGACAGTTAGTGAAAGGTCAAAGCCACTATGGCTGGTGGTAGCTGCCCCGGCCGGTGACTAGCAGAGGAGACACTGAGGGAGGAGGAAGAACCAGCATGGCAAAATGCTTGGTCAGGATCCAGACTCGGAGGGGCCTCCGCTTGCAAATGGTGAACTACTGTAGCAGCGATGTGTTTGTCCGCCTGCTGAGACACGGCTCCAAGATCACAGCTAGGAACGCCGGTAGGTGCCCTGCCCTGGGCTGCCATTCCATGCCTGGAGAAGGGTGAGGGCTTCCAGCTTCCTGCTGGCGGCTGGGAGAGAAGCCAAGGGTGAACCTAGTGTCAGAGGTTTGTGATAAGGATGGCCAAGAGAGATGGAGGGAGAAAAGCAGGGACAAGCAGGAAGGAGAGTGAGTGAGCAAGTGAGAAGGGGAAATGAATGGGAGGGCCTGAAGTGGGGATCCCGACTTTTTTGTAAATGAAGGTGGTATGAAGTTATAAAGGCTAATCACACTCTAGGCAGCATGTGAGTTAGGAGGGAGGAGATGGTGGTGTGTGCAACCCAGAGTGCTCAGGAATGACAGAAGTTTATGGAGAAGGATTGGATGATCCAAACATGCTCCCCCTCCTTTCATTGTTGCAATAGTAAAATCTTCAGGTATGCTTGTCTGGATGAGGCAAAACCCCGCTTTATCTTCAAAGCAGAGATTTATTGAAATGCAATATCAATTAAAGAACTGGGATCAAACTGATGTTCTGCCAATTTCCTTGTCATTGAAACTATTTTTGTGTTACTTTGTGGTCCTTGGAGGAACTGAAATAGAAATTTTAAAAATCAGAGTTTATGGCAGGAAAGAAGCTGCTGTTATATATGTATATGTGATTCTCACCAATTGAGTAAAATAAAAGAAATCCTAGGAAATGTCTGGAATTAGCCATACCTCACGCACATGTGTGGAACTGACTTTAAGTGAAGTGAAATTAATTGTATTTGTATAATGACATAGGTAATAGATGATGTGTTCTTGTAAAAGATTTTTAAAAGTACAATTATATAAAATGTTTTCCTTGACCCTAGTACTCTCAAGTAGGATATAGGGTTAGTTATTATTATTTTTTTACATGAATGGAATTGTTCTGTATTATTTCACAATTCACTTTTTTCACTTTGTATCATATGACTTGAAAGATTATCCATATCAATACATATTAATCTGTATCCTTTTTAAAAATTGTTGAATAAGATTATGTTGTGTAGAGATACCATAATTTAATCACCAAAGTATCATTGGAAATCAGTATTTCCTATTTATTGGCTATAATGGACAGTGCTACAGTGAAATTTCATACACAGGCATTTCTCTGTGATAGTCTTAAAAGTATAATTTTTGGGCTGAAGGATATACAGTTTAAATTTTGAAGGAAATGGGCAAATCATCCTCTAAAAGTCTAACACTTACTAACAGGGTATGAGAATGTCTACTCCCACACATAATCACTAACCCTAATGTGATCAATTTCTTTTGCATAACATGTTGAAAGGAAATGGGATTTTTAAAAATTTACATGCATGTCCCTTTTTACTAGTGAGGATGAGCATCTTTTCAAATTATAATTGGCCATTAGCAGTTCTCCTGGGAATTGCTTATCTGTTTACTTTGCACATTTCTGTTGTTTTTGTCCTTTCCTGAGAGATTGTAGAAATTTTTTTATAATCTGCATATTAATCCTTTGCCTTTTACAAATACTATTTTTCATCCTAATCTGTTTTTGGCTTTTAACATTTTTAATATGAACTTTGTGACACAGACATTTTTCATATATGAGTACACAGACAACTTCTACATGTACAGACTACTTAATTTTTGTCTATTCTGTTTTCTTCATTTTTTATGTCAGTTTTCCTCACTCCAAGATTGCAAAAATGTTTCCTGAGTGTTTTTCTTCACAATTACTTCATTAACTTGAACTATTTGAAATTGCTGATACTCAACTGCTTTTGATCTACAAAAATGGCATTTTCGTGTAGTTTAACAGTTTTTATTTAACCTGTGAACTTCTTCAAAATTTTTAAGTATGTACTCAAATGATATGAAGTAGGAATATATGTCTTTCCCCCCAATTGGTTAGCTGTTTCTCCCAGTTATTTATCATAAACTTGTATTATATTAAAGGTATGTTTCTGAAGTATATATTTTAGTATTCATGCTCAATTGCTAACTTTATAGTATAGTTCTGGTATCAGGTACATCAAGTTTCCCCCTCACTGACCTTTTCTTAATCCAAAATTTCTTATTTATTCATATGGAATTTCTCCATTTTTCAGTTCTGAAAACACATTGAGATTTGTATTAGAATTGCAATGCATTTTAGTTTTAGAGGAGAGCTGACTTCAAAATATTGAATTCTCCTATTTAAGGAACATTTTTATGTTTGTATATTTTTTTCAGATTTTCCTTTATGTTGCTCAGCTATGTTTTAACATTGTCCTCAGGCAAGTTTTGCATATTTCTTGTTATAGATATTCCTGGATATTATGTGGCTGTTCTAATTTGTGTATTTAGTTATTTATGAATGGGATTTTCCATTATCATATTTTTATATTGTCTTTGCTGGTATGTAGTAAATCATTGTTTTGCTATGTTGATACTGCATTTGCATACCTTACTGAATTCTGATAAATTTTCCTAGCTCCTTATTTGAATTTTTGCCTTTTCTTATTAGATAATAGTATCACCTGGAAATAAGAGTTTTGTGCCTTCCTTTCCAATATTTACACTTTTTTTTGTTTTTATCATATTACATTATTGAGAGCTACCAGAATAACACTGAAGGGTAGTGAGGGTTTTTTTTTGTCATGTTCCTTCCTGGCTTTGGTGTGATGATTGATTGTGATGACAGAGATTCATGAGACGGTACGACAGCTGCATCAGTTAGGGTGCCATTAGCAACAAGTAATAGAGAACTCTAACAAACACTGGTTCAGATAATAAGGTGATTTATTATCCAAGACAACAAGTCCAGAGTCAGGACGGATTCCAGTGTTGAGAATCCAGGTTCATTCGTCTCTCTGAACTGCCCTTCTCAGTTGGCCAGAATTCTCCTAGACCATTTGCTGTTAGCATCACAGGGTGGCTGCCAAATACAGACTCTTTCAAACTTGACATTGTTGTATACCTTTCCAGGATGTTCTTATTAGAAGCAAGAAACCTTTCTCCAAAGTCTTCCCTTGTCCCCACCAGTGACTTGTCCCTTCTTTTCATTTTCAGGGTTGGTTCACATGCCTATTTCTAACCCAGACATCACCAAGAAACTGGAATTACCATGATTGGCTTAGATTAATCATTTGGGAAAGAAATGAATGATAAGGAGTCAACTATGGAAAGTACCAGATAGGACGCATCTATATCAGACTGGTAATAGGTGACAGAAGAGTCTTCCCAAGGGAGGTGACACATGGGGTCTTAAAGAATGAGTAGGAGTCATCTGGGTACAGAAAGTTATTCCAGGAAGAGGCAAGAGTGTGCAAAGGCACAGAGGCATGTCATAGCATGATGTATTTGAGCACCCCTAAATAGATGGATTAGTGGACATGCATGGGGAGATAAGTGCGTTTTGTGCTGAAGAGTTTAATCTTTAGTCTAAAAGGCATGAGAAATCTTTTAAGAAGAGGATTCGTGACTACTTAGCATTTTGGAATGATTGTTCTGGAAATAATTCAAAAAAGACCAGAGTGAGGTCAGAGAAACCAGTTAGGTGACCACTGCTGTCTGCAGTTGAGAAGTGGTTAAGAATGGAGGAACGGAGAGGCAGGGCAGTTTTGGAAGTGAATATGGTGGCAGAGTTTGTAGAAATGAGTAACAAATTAGACGTGAATGCTAAGTGAGAATATGACATCTTGGCCAACCCTCAGATTGCTGGTGTGGGAGACTGGGTGCCATTTCTTATACAGTAAGTGGTGGAGGAGGTAAAGGCTTGTGTAGGAGACACTGTATTTAGTTTAAGACATTGAGGTTGATGTGCCTACACATGGCTGCGTGGTGAGTCTAGAGCTCACTGGAGGGTTTTGAGTTGAGTAGGTCAGAGATTTCAGTAACATGTGTTTCCCAAACTAAGTTGTGTTCTAAGTTTTCTGGTCAAATAAATTTTGGAAATATTGAGTTAAATCAACACTAGTTTCTTCTCTTCAGGACCTCTCATATATTTTAATATGTTAATAGTAATGTTACTGAGTGCTTACCATGTGCCAAGCACTGTGCATGTGTTAACTCATGATTGCTCTCCATATTGCATTCCCATGCAGTATGCCCTGGATTTTTTTTTCCCATTTTATAGATGAGGAAACTGGACCAGAGTGATTAACTTGTCCAATGTCACATGACAATTAGTCCAAGGCCAGGATTCAAACACAAAAAGGAAATTCAGAGCTTATAGTCTTTTATTTTTTTAATACCTCACATTATTGAGGTATAATTGACAAATAGAATTGTAAAATATTTAAAGTGTACATCATGATGAATTGATATACATTGTGAAAAGATTTCTCCCATCAAGTTAAATATGTGAGGTGATACATGTGTAAATTATCTTTTGTGTGTGTGTGAGAACATTTAAGTTCTACTACCTTAGCAAGTTTCAATTATATAATACAGCATTTTCAAGTATAATCACCATGTCTTATATTAAACCTTCAGACTTTATTTATTTTATAGCTGAAAGTTTGTACTCTTTTACCAATTTCCCTGTATTCTCCACCCCACAGGCCTTGGTAATCACTTTTCTAATTTGTTTCTATGAGTTGGACTTTTTTCTTCTTTTAAAGATTCCCACATACACATATAGGTGATACTATGCAGTATTTGTCTTTCTCTGTCTAGCTTATTCCACTTAGCATAATGGCCTCAAGGTCCCTGCGTGTTGTCACAAATGGCAGGATTTCTTTCTTTTTCATGGCTGAAGAGTGTTCCATATATGTGTGTGTGTGTATGATGTGAGGTGTGTGTATATATATGATCTTTTTTACCTATTCATCCACTGATGGACATTTAGATTATTTTCATATCTTGGCTATTGTGAATCATGCTACAATCAACATGGGAGCACAGATTTCTCTTTGATATCCCGTTTTCATTTTTTCTGAATATATGACCCAAAAGTGTGGGATTGGTGGATCATGTTAGGTGTATTTTTAATTTTTTAAGGACTCTCCTTACTGTTTTCCATACTAGCTGCACCAGTTTGCATTCCCACCAACAGTGCACCAGTGTTCCCTTTTCTTCACATCCTCACTGACATTTGTTATTTTGTCTTTTTCATGGTAGACATAATTTTTTCATGAGAGTTTGTACTCTTACTCTTGATGGTAATGTACAAAAGGGTGGTAGCGTGCAGTTTCTCAAATTAATATGAATGTAAGACATTCTTTTCAAGGAACAACTGTCAGCACCTTAGGAAACATTAGTGACCTGCAGAGCCATGTTGAGCAATGCTGCAGGAGTATACTGAAACCATGTATATGGTTGACTCCAAGGGAGAGAGGGTACAGAGTGACAAGAACAGAGAGTTGAGGCCAACACAAATGGAGGTAAAGATGCTGTGGAGAGAACAGAGATAGCTTAGAATCATTAGCAGAAAACCTAGGGAGCGTGAAGTCTCAGAGGTTGAGTAGTTAGTAGGTGGATATCAAAAGCACACACTGTCTTTAACATTGGAGATCTTGCTAAGAGCCATTTCAGTGGCCTAGAAGAGACACCTGCTGCAATGTAAGGACAAGGATTGACTGCCTTCTCCTCTTAAATTCTCATTATTGAAGTCTCCCAAAATGATGGTAAGACTACAGGTGTCAAAATGTTTAGTCATTCTCATTAGAGGCATGGCCAGGAAGTTGGTAGATGATGACCAAAGGGGGAAGAGAGATGGGAGTGGATGGATGAGAAGAACAACAGAATTTGTGTTGTGTTGTGTGTGTGTGTGTCTAAGTCTAAGTTTTCATTGGTCTGTACTTTCCTGAGTCACTGGGATGACTCTTCATGGGTTTTAAATAGAATGAATGGGCAGTCTCCCAAAAATATTCAGAGGCATCAGGTACATTTGTAGTATGAGATATTTTGCAATAGCTATGACCGAAGGTGAAAACTTTCATATGGATAAATGTCTTTCTTAGGAGCTTTTCTTTAAACCCAAGGGACATGTGCTTCACTTGAAGGATTAAACTGTATTCCTAACAAAAGGCAGGTAAAAGAGTCATATGAGAAGTAAATGGCATGCTATCTTAACTACATTTTTGAAATTTAAATGCTGCTTTATGTGGATAGAAAATATTTTAGGGACTGATAGCCCATGCAGAATATAGTAAATGTTAAAGTTAATGTTATTTCTAACCTAAATTGTTAACCGGCACAAGAAATGTTTTTGTGGTGGTTGTTATGGCTCACCTGGGAACTGAATCTAGGTCCCTGAAATTTCAGGCCCCTGCCCTTTTCACTCCATCATAGTTCCCAGAGGTGGACTGAGGACCTGTTCCTGTCCCCTCTCCCACTCTTCCTTCACACTTTTCTTCCCTCCTCTCAATTCTAGAGTACGGAGTACTTCACAGAGCCAGTAATGGCTAAGCTTAACAACATAAGTAGATCAATCAAGAGCACAGCCCACCTCCAAAAGGATGGTTCTGGTTAATAAGAACAATTATGTAACCTCTGTAGAGAACTGAGTTTGGTGTGCACTTGGGCAGTGGCTGTCAACCCTTTCAGATCCAGTGTCCCACTTTAATGACAAAAATCTTATAATATTCTCTCTACTGTCCTGAGATGAAACTTAGAGAAAGCACAGTCTACGTACTCAGCTTTGCCAGGTATAATCTTCTTAGTTGACAGGTTTTTTCTTTCAATATTTTGAATATGTCTTTCTATTCTCTTCTGGCCTGAAAAGTTTCTTTTAAGACATACACCAATAGTCTGATGGGGGTTCCCTTGTATATAATTTCTCACTTAAAATTTTTTCTATATCTTTTTGACATTTGACAATTTAATTATGTTCGTCAGCATAGTCCTATTTTGGTTTCAATGTATTTGGGGTCTTTTGAGCATCTTGGATATCTATTTCTCTCCCCAGGTTTGGGAAATTTTCAGCTATTACTGCCTAAAATATACTTTCCTGTTTTCTTTCCCTTCCCCTTCTGGAATTCCTATAATATGATTATTGTTTCTTTTCATTGTGTCCCATAAGTCCTGCAATTTGGCTTCACTTTTTATTTCTCTTTTTGCTCCTCTGACTGGATAACTTCAAACATCCCATCTTCTAGGTTGTAGACTCTCCTGCATGGTCAAGATTACTTTTGAAGCTCTCTATTGAAATTTTCTGTTGATTTATAGTATTTTGCAACTCTAGGACTTGTTTGGGTTTATTAAAATGTTATTTGGGAATTTTTTGTTGTTGAAATTCTCATTTTGTTCATTCATTGTTTTCCTAATTTAGTTTAGCTGCCTGTGTGTTCTTGTAGTTCACTAAACTTCTTAAGATGATTATTCTGAATTATTTGTCTGACAGTTCATAGTTTTCTTTAGAGTCAATTGTTAGTGATTTATTAATTTCCTTTGGTGGTGTCATATTTACCTGATTTTTTAATGATTCCTGAATCCTTGTGTTGATATCTGCACATCTGAGTTAGTGGTCGTCTTCCAGACTTAGTAGATTTACGGGGGACAGAGGGGCAAAAATCCCCAGAATTTAATTATAAAACATTGTGTATTTATTCTTACATTTTAAAACTTAAGTAACTTTCAAAGTACTCTGTTTGATGTAATACAACTATCGAAACACTTTTTCCACTACTCAAAACAGTTTTTGAACTTGTTGATTTTGATGCCTCTTAGTGCTTCTGCCATTTTTGTTTCACTTCTTCCACATTGGCAAAACATTTTCCTTGGAGGAAATTTGTCATCCAGGGAAACAAAAAAAAAAAAGTCACTCCAGGTGAGACTGGGTGAATCGGGAGGGTGGGGCATGGGGGGCATGCTGTTTTTGTTCAAAAACTGCTGAACACTCAGCACAGTGTGAGCAGATGCATTGTCGTGGTGGAAGAACTAGTCATTTGTTTGCTACAACTCAGGATGTTTCTTCTGCAAATTGTGACATAACCTTCTCAAAACTTCCAGATAAAAACTTTGGTTGACTGTTTCACCTGGAGGAACAAATTTCAAGTGCACACTCCCTCTCACGTTAAAGAAAGCTAGTTCTGTGGTTTTTTTGGGGGTTCTCCCTCATAATTTGGCAGAGATAGTTCTTGGCCAGTCAGCTCAGTTTGGGTTTCTGATTGTGTCAGCTGGTAATGTCCTTGGGCAGGTGGGGTCTGCTACTGGAGTCTATTTTGGGGAGAGGCAACAGTTTAAGCTCTGAGGTCATGGGTGGGGGAGTATGTGCCACTGGCTGAGAATAGCTGAATAGGACTACTGGCTTGGTTGCTTGCCCAATTGAGGCTATAGGATGGGCTCCACAGTTGCCTGTATTTTTTGGCTTACTAGACAGAGGGGACTGGTTATATACTCAGGAGGCAGGTGAGGCTATGAATTAGCTTCCCTACCCTGGTGAAGCAGCAGGACGGGGACACAGGTTGAACTTATGGTACAGGGTCTATTACTAAATGACTTTGTTAAAAGTCAAAATTCCACACAACAATTCAATATATTCCTTGAATTTATTTTTTCCTGATTTGTTTCCATCTATAGATCTTTGTAGAAAAAGGAAATGTGAAATTTAAAATTAAGAAAAAAATGTCTCTTTACAGGTATTCCATTGCCCAAAGATGACATTTCTGCCCCCTTGATCTCCAGCTCACCAGTTAAGGAAGCCCGCGAGTATGAAGAGCCCCCAAGTGAAGAGGAAGATAAAATAAAAGAAGAGCCTTTGACTATCTCTGAACTGGTGTACAACCCAAGTGCCAGCCTGCTCCCTACTCCTGTTGATGATGATGAGATTGACATGCTCTTTGACTGTTCATCTAGGCTTGAGTTAGAAAGAGAAGACACGGATTCATTTGAAGAACTAGAAGCAGATGAAAATGCCTTTTTGATGGCTGAAGAAGAGGAGCTGAAGGAGGCTCACCGAGCTTTGTCATGGAGCTATGACATTCTGAGTGGCCATATTCGGGTGAACCCACTGGTCAAGAGTTTTTCCAGGCTCCTTGTGGTGGGCTTGGGGCTGCTGCTCTTTGTATTCCCCCTGCTCCTCCTCCTTTTGGAGTCAGGTATTGATCTCTCCTTCTTATGTGAAATCCGCCAGACACCAGAGTTTGAGCAGTTTCACTATGAATATTACTGTCCTCTCAAGGAATGGGTGGCTGGCAAAGTAAATCTCATTCTCTATATGTTGGGTTGCTCATAAAGTTCCTATCTCATATGACTAAGGGCTATATTCAATGCTAGTGATTTGTTGGGGATTTTTTTTTTTTTTTTCAGCAAATGCCTGGTTCTGAATAGTCATAGGGCTGTCAACAGTGTTCCTTACTCAAAACTGATTATTCAGATCTTTAAGTTAGCTTTCTATAATTCACTGAACTTAAATAAGTTTAAATTAAATATAGTAATTTTAGTTACAGGTCAGGAAGGTGGCCTTTAAATAACCAAAAATATGTTTATTTTTTATTATATCACAGACATACTCTTTATTATATCATAATACATAATACAGTGAGCTCAATTAGATTTCCTTTTTTTTTATTAGTTAGCATCATTACAAGCTATAATGTTCAGAATCAGAATTTTAGTAAAAATCCAAGAGAAAGTTTATGAATATAATCCTTAGTGAAAATAATGTCCTCTAACCAATGCCTATACAACTAAATTTATGCTGGGTTTTTGTTTTTTTAAAAATATTTTTATGTGTTCAGAATATTTTGGTAAATTTTTAGCAAAAAAAAAAAAAAAAAAAAAGAAGCTTCACGGAGTCATTTAAGTGTACAGGTTTTAAGACTAATGCACAAAGGGTATGTTGGGAATTTTTTAATGTTTCGGCACTGGTTTATTTTTAAAAATACTTTTGGTTGAACAATCCTGTAATTTGTTGTTACCTGTATATGAGATAGAAAATAGGTAAAAAGACACTGTGGTAAGTAAGTTTCTAAAACAGATGATGGAACTGGAAGATGTAGAAACTGAGTATCAAGTGGACACCGGGTGGTTCATTTTTCAAAGTATTTGGACAAGATGACTTTACTTTCATTTGCATTTTGTCCACATCTTTTGGCTGGGGAAGCAGAACATTATTAAAAGAAAGTGAAACTAGAAAGTTAAAAGAAATGCCAGTTAATTGCATGTTGTTATACATTAACCCAAGAGTGGAAGCCAATAGGAACTGGACAAATGGCAAGTAGCAAAAAAAGGAGTTTTGGTGAGGCTGGTAGGCAAGTGGTGGTAGACAAATGACCTATTTTATGGATGTGATGGTGAGGTAAGGTATTAGGATGATGTAAAGAACAGCATATTGGCTGTCCAAGTTGACCTGAATATGTTTTAGTGGATCTAAATAAAAGTGGCGAAACTTGAAGGCACATTTTTGGTCCCTCATGCCATTTACTGTAATTCTGTGGAAGAAACTTCAAAAGAAGTGTGTGTATGAGAGAGAGAGGAAGAGGAGGAGTGAATGAAGAGAATGGATTTTGGGTTTCTGATAAATGCTAATGATCTTCTTTTGTTGTGGTCATTATACACCTCTCCTGGTTCCTTAAGATTTTAACTCATTCATAATTAGGGTTCCTATGAAGAAAGTAGAGGGGACTTAATTAGATATACCATTTCAGCTTTGGTGAAGTAGTGAAATGACTCAGTAGAGGGGACATATGTTCTAGTACCTTCTTTCATTCCATTAAATCCATGACAGAAAGGTCAGAGCATGGAACTTTAGCATGGAGCATTGGGATTTCTCCATGGAATGACAATGTTCCATTCCTTCATTTACAAAGAGATCGGGCTGCCAGTAATTGCTCCCTACCTCTAATAGACACTCCAGCTCTAACATTAGCATAATTTCCAAATTGGCCATTCCAGTCCTCCTTATTCATGGAGCTGTGAGTGCTTTATTAGATATTTAATTTTGACAATAAGTTTTAAAAGCTCATGAAACCTACAGTTGAGCAAACTATAATATACGTTTGCTATTAAGTTTGTAGGATGTTTTTTCTCATGTGCTTTCAGTGATTTATTTTGCTTTTCAATAAAAAAGACTTTAATATTTGAATTTTGTAATAATGTACAACTACATTTACCATAGTTTATTTTGGAAGTTGGCAAATGGCCAACTTTGAAATTGAAGTTCTTTTTCTCCTTTTATCATGACTTTGACATCATACTAAGGGCCTTCCAATATAGTCTGCAATGAATTAGTCCCCCTTCTAATTATGCTTCATGTAATTTTCTTTGAAGTTCTAAGTATGACAAATCATCTAGCCCTCATTTTATAAATAATATTAAATAATATGTTTAAGTTATGAAAGTAATATATTGCCTATCATAAAACATTTAAAAAATACTGACACGGTAAATATCACACATAGCCCAACCATGCATATTTATATTAAAGAGTAACAAATATATTATTTTTAACATTTCCAGCTAATGTCTTTTTTCTCTTAGGTATAAGAACTTCACTGTTGAATAGAAATGTTTTAAAGTGAAGGTGTTGACAGCATAGGGTCTGCTGAATTTAAACAATAGCCACCAAAAGTAAAACTGGGATCTTGAAATGCCATTTTGTTGGGACAGAATCAGCCTTTTTAGAAAGTCCACCTAAGTTTGGTAGAAGACAGTCACTAGTTGCCTGAGTCAAATGAGGAAAAGACTGCTTCCAAGATGGAGAGTATATACTATAGTGAGATAGAGTTCAAAGCAAGTGTGTGAGTATATGTATATTCCATATTATTGGTATATATATGTTTATATATGAATCTGTATATATGTGTGTATTTGTATATACACAACTGATATGCCATTCGCACACAGTTGTGTTTGCTTTTCCCCAATCGAGGAATTTGTGACATGTTGTCATTCCTTCTCAGATATCATGATGGATAAAACCCACAGTCTCAAAGATTTCAACTTTCCATGAAAACCACTGTGTGTACATTTGTGGTTATATATACACACATACATGGCAAATACATATACACACACAATCTTGTCTTTAGTGCTAATGCAAGTTGGATCATGAAAAAAGTGTAGGTACAGTATCGTGTTTCTGTCTGTGCGGAACATATTGTAAAATGTTATGTATTTGGAATATATTTTGTGGCTTGTCTAATACTTATAAAATCAACTCTGGGAAGAATTCAAAATGGAATGATTTCATTGAAATACTAGTGATATGGGGGCCATGTGACCTATGATTAAGCCTTATGTTTGTATAGTGAAATTTGCATTTCTATGTCAACATTCAGATTGTTTTATATGTTGTTATGGTGGCAGGAATCCCTAATAAAAGTACTCTGGGGAAAAATGTTTCTGTAATCATTCAGTTTTATTTAAAGTAGAGTTGTATAAATAGCCTGTTGGAAACGAAAGAAAGGTGCCATCTAGGCCCATGAAATGAGGTCACCCTTGAATGGTGATAGTATGAAAAAAATAATCACAGGCAATAGATGGGAATAATCTTTGCAGAAGTCCCACAGGCTATGAGCAGGAATCCTGAGTGTACTGGAAATGCACATAAATGTAAGAGATGGCTGCAGTCTGTTATTATGGCACTAAGATAATTAGAGAAATAGAAAAGCACAGAAAAAAAAACAGGAAGGGAGGTGTTATGCATGGCAGGTAGGAGGAAGGACTTCCGAGTACTAGGAATTAGTATGTCATCACGTCTGGCCAGAACAGGGCGCCTTCCTGTGTTAGAAAGAGCTATACTGACACTGCAACACTTGCCATTAAACCTCTCCTGCCTGGTCATGGGCCCCCAAAGAACCTGACTATTCTACTCTTAACTACTCCTCCATATAGCATGGCCTTCTGCTTTGGCCTGTCACAAAGCTAACACTGCACACCTGACAGTTAAATCAGAAGGTGTTCCTCTGAATGTAGCAAAGGGGGCTCTCTTTACTACAGGAACACCACACGTGTCCAAATTGTACTCTAGCTGTGGTAGCCTCTTAAGTCTGTCAAATTATCTTTCTTTTTTTAGTTTTATCAATATATAACTTACATATTACATTATATTAATTTTAGGTATACAACACAATGATTTGATATATGTATATATTGCAAAATGATTACCACAGTAAGTTCAGCAAAATCTATCACCTCACATAGTGAAAAATTTTTTTTCTTGTGATGAGAACTTTTAAGACCTACTCTTAGCAACTTTCAGATCTACAAGGGCTGTCTGGAAAAAGTCCAGCCATAAATGCATCTACTTTTCATATTATGTGGCTGGATACTTTCCAGGCAGCCCTCGTATATGTAATATTGTTAACTATAGTCACACCATGCTGTACATTAGATTTCCAGAACTTATTTATCCTGTAATTGGAAGTTTGTACCTTTTGACCACCTTCACCCATTTCACCCACTGAGGGGGTGGGGAGAGCAGGATGTCTGTCAAGTTCTTACTCAGCAGCCCTCCAAGCTCCAGGTTCTAGAGTACAGGCAAGGAAAGGAATCCAGTAGTTAGTGTTCAGGTGTGAGGTGACACGGACCTACAGCCCCTACTCCAGCAACTCTAGCTAGCACCACTATTTGGGTTAGTATCCACAGACTGGAAGGCTCACACATAATGGCCCATTGACCACTTAACTTGTTGAGCAGGCTCCCAACCCAATCTTGCCTCTTGACATAAACCCTTTTCCTCATTCCTACATTCCTTGTTTAGCCTAACAGGAGAAAGATCTAACTACACTCCAGGTTGGAAGGCAAGTAGTAGGGAGAAGCTTCCACCTCTGGGGTGACTTTGGGATGGTTGTGGTGGATGAATTTGAGACTCTTTGGGCCTTCTTTCTCTACTGGGTAAAGATAATATGCTAAATGTCTCTGCTTACTTGTCCTCCTGCTTTTCTCTCTCTCTCTCTCTCTCTCTCCCTCTCTTTCTCTCGGACCTGCTTTTGGGCTTCCAGTCTCCATGCAGTAAACAGATCCAGCAGGACCTGCCCATGGTGGGCTCAGCCAGGATTCGGCTCTCTACATTCCAGCCTCAGACTGTGATGGGGTGGGTAAGTCTAGTGAGCCCCAAGCAGTGGGCTCAGCTGTCGTCACTTCAGAGAGGAAGAAAGAAGCCATACTTGGGTCTCAGATCCCAGCTGTGTTCTCTAATCCATTAATAAAATGGATTTTAATCATTTTTTGGCCATTGTGTCATTGTCTATTTGGAACTGGGGTGGTGGATGTGGGGCCAGATTTACACTAATTACACTCAAGAATATTTAGGATTTCTGCAACTTCCAGTGTTACAAGGAAGAAGTGGAAAAGGCTGTTGCTTCTGACTGAACCTGGGCATCAGGGGGATGTCTGCCACTGACATTGGCCCTGACAGAGCTTGAAAATGGGTGAGGGAACTTGGGACTTAATATCAGTAAAGAACAGGTGATTGATTGGAACCATACCTCCCTATTTTTTGCTCATGCTTACCACAAATATCCCTTTAGAAAGAGAATCAAGGCCTTTTTTAGTTGTAAAGGAAACTTCTTAGTAGGACAAAGGATATGCTTTGTGAGGATACCAAGTATTGAAACATGTCTTGCAAATTACAGCAGCTACTCTAGCTAACACTGATCACATGGAATCTCCTCATCTATAAAAATTATGATTTTTGATAATTACAAGGATTTTGAATTTTCCAAAGAGACTATTAAGGGAGACAACACACTAACAAACCAACATTAGTTTCTACCCTGCTTGGCAGTTACATTTTTTCTAAGTTAAAAAATTCAGTGTTCTGATTTAAGCATCAGTTTCCTGTAATTACCTGGGTGTGACTCAGTTTCCTTCCATCCTGCATTCATTAGACTGAGTGTCCTGACAACCCTGAACTTCTGGTTCTGCAAAATTGCAAACCTGACCCTGAACAGTGGCCACATAAAACTGATTCGGAAGAAGAGTTAAATCCTTTTAGAAAAATTGTTCTGCAAGAATCACGAGCTCTGGATGTCGTAAAATTTTTTGCAATTTGTAACATTGCATGTTGTAATATAAATGTTATTACTCATGTATCACTATTGCTCTTTTATGTTTTATAAGTAATAAAATATTTTTAAAAGAAAAACCTTTATAATTCAGTACTTGTAACTGCAATTTTCCTTTGTATTTTGAACAAGAAACTCCACATTTTCATTATGTACTAGGTTCTGCAAATTATGTCACTAACCCTGAATGAGTCAGAAGAATGGAGCATGTGAATATTGGAAGTGAATCCTTCGATGATCATAACTGAAGATTTAAATCAAATGCATATGGAAAATTTTTCTTTCTTTCAAGAATTTAAAACCATCCAAATAATGATGAAGAGACGACCTTACAGAAAAGATTTCCTTTTTGTATATAAAGATAAGAAGTGAGGGAACTATCTTTTTGCCCAAATTTTGATTTTCTCAAACTTTATTGATTAGATTGGGTTAAACAAAGTACCTACAAGTGAAAGAGAATGAATAAAAATTAAAATTCTGCATCTAGGATTTGGTAAAGTTTTTTTTTTGGCATAATTCTATGTAACTGAGAAACTGAATGATCTTAATGATGGTGTGACGTAACTTTTTGCAAGTCAGGTCATTACCAATTCTTTGTTTCAATAAAATTGAAAGAATAGCTAGTTGAATCATTAGGTGATACATCATTAAAATTATATTTGATGGAGTAGCACTTCTAGAATGCTGGAGTAAAGACTTCTGAAAATCCATTGCTCCATAAAAGCAATGAGAACACTGGCAAAACTTGTAAAAATCAACTTTTCCAGAACTCTGGAAATTAACCAAAGGCTTCCAAATAATTTAGAAAATTTATTCAAGGAAAATGTACTTGGTAACATCAGGGAACTTTGTGGCATTTTAATTTGCCCTATGCTCCACTCTGTCTCACCAGCCCTGAAATACCCTTGAAAACCAACAATCTCACAATTGTAATAGCTGTGACAAATAGCAGCACTGTAGCCACTGGAGGGAACAAAATGGGCTGGAGATTCCTAACAGCCCCATCCCCAGAGAAGCGTTACTATTCCATCTGTATGGCAGCTCCCTGAAAAGCTCCATTCTCAGACTTGTCTTTACTTGACCTTATTCAGAGCTTCCTCTCCTAACTTTCCAAGGGCATGTCTCAAAACAATTAGTGGCAATCATTTAACACTGCAGCTGCCTGATGTGGTGATACAAGTTGAGTTTAAGAAGAACTGAACAAGGACAAGTAATATTGTGGAACAGAAATCCATATACTTCTCCTCTCATGCAGATACTGACTTAACAGCAATACATGGACCAACTGCCTCTCAGAAATCCAGAAACTAGTTAAAAAGTTCCTATATCCTAGGTGAAAATGAAGCCAACTGCATTGAAGCTCAGTAGGAAAATCTGTGGCACTCACTTGCTAGAGCTCCTCCCTCCAGTACAGCATGGCATGATTGGAAGAAAACTCCCAACTCCTGGCCTCTTCCTGGGGAAGGGAAGAAGAGTACAACATAACTCCAACATTCGAACTTTTCACAGGACTACTAAAGAGCCTGGTCTCTGTCTTCCTTGAATCTAAGTGCTGATAGGAAAAAGGCACCAAGTTGGGGGCAGTTGAAAATAAAAGCAATTAGTGTGCACCAGAGCACAGTACCACAGACAGACACTGGATGGAGAGTCAGTACCATAGCTTACTGTAGCACCAGTGAAACTGCAGTAAAAGACAGAGACACCAGGGGATGCTCCTGAGTAGAAACTGAGAATCTTCTTCATATAGGAAATAACATGCACAAACCCAGAAAGGACACATTCCAGAAAGGGCTTGAGAGGTCTCCAGAATCTCTAGCAAGGCTGATTGGAGAAAGTCCTCCCTGTGCAAAATCAAACTTCAAAGACTGGAAGAGGTGGCAGATTTTATAATACAAATGCTGAAACACAACAGAAAATAAAAAGGCAGAAAAAGGAAATGGCACAAAGGACAAATGGAATCTCCAGACACCAGTGCTAGAGAAACAGAGATATGAATTACAAGATGAAAATTTAAAAATAATCATCAGGGAGTTCCCTGATGGTGTAGTGGCTTAAGGCTTCGGTGCTGGCACTGGCGCTGCGGCCTGGGTTCGATTCCCAGTTAGGGAGCTACCCACATACTAAAAAGCAAAAAAAAAAAAAAAAAAAAAAAAAAAAAAAAAAAAAAAAAAAAA